>OOFC01013422.1:0-35861 GCA_900323345.1 Pseudochromis fuscus | reverse complement strand
GCACTGGCTTCATCCATTTGGTCTATGAGGGACCCCGATCTACACAAAGTGTCACAGCTGGAACAAAGCAACAGAAAAAACACAAACAACGTCCCGGCCAGACAGCAGATCTGTTGGGTCCTGATTGTGGGTATCAATGTGTCAATACGATCAGAGAGCCAATGAAACAACGTGTACTTTATAGAGAACAACAAACACACTAGAATTCTCCAAAAATGAAGTCTGATCAGAACTGAACCCTAAACACTGGTCTACCCACTCAACACTGCTGTCTTCCACACATACTCAATCTGCCTTGGTACATAAACTGAGCACTACACAAGATCCACAGACTGCTTCTCAAGAAAGAAGAAAAACATCAATGTGAAACTACTGTACTGTACTGTACTGTACTGTACTGTATCAGTACTATGTCTGTGGCTAATTCCATGTAAATGAAGAAACATTTCCAAAGAACACCATCAGAAAGTTTCATGTTGTTATATAATTTCCTGTTCTCACTTAGAAATGGATGGATGAGTTGCTAATACAAGTGAGATTCATCTGTAATATGTTATATTGGTTCCGCTTCTACTAAACACGATACAGCAACAACTCTATTTTTGATCTTTTTAATATGTTAATGCAGAAATCTGCTCCATCTTTGACTACCATCAGGTCACAAATGACCACAATCACTACTGAAATGACTCATCATGTTCCCCTAACATTAAGTGTGCCCACAGAATCATCTGAAAGTCCCCCACATCCCCACAACCATACAAATCTCTCTTTGTGACAAACTCATGATAGACAAACATTGATGCTGCCATAGCAACTGAGCCATAACAATGCCAGGCTGGGCGACCCTGAGCTGCGACTAGTGTTACTCTAGCTGAGGAAGTTGATCTCTAAGTCTTTCAAGGGTACATTTAGTGTAGCTGACATGTTGTCGGACTCAAAGGAGGCAAGTTTCAGTTGTAGATGTACAGTACACAAAATGGCAGGTAAAGCTTTGTCGTTTTACTGTGCACTTTTATGTCCGTTGTGCAAATAAAACATGGCGGTGGCCATAAACGGCGGTGTTGACAGGGGATTAGACCTAAAAGCTTTGAAGCTATTGTAAACACAAGTGAACATAACATGAGGGATTTCTTTCTGGCCCTTTTTTGTTCAGCTCTTACAGCATGCAACAACAAATTCAACCCTCGAAGCTTTTCAGCAGTGAAGCGATGGGACAAACTGGTCCACTACGTTTTCACTATATTAAAGTCTTGTGTTGTAATATGAGCCCCTGCCTCTAAAGGTTGTGCTCTGCCCCTCCCTACCCACATGAAAACCTGTTCCTCTGTTACCCCTGAGCCCTGACGATCGAGTGTCACACTCTTTGTCTGGGTTGCAGTCGGCGAGCAGGGTCACTACGAGCCATGACAAAAAAAGAAATTACTATGAAGCTTTGAGGGACACTGGGGACACTGAAACCGACATCTGGCTGTTAAGAGAATCTGACATGTCACTTACACTAAATCAACAGGAAGTAAATTAATCAGACAATTGTTTGACACCTGGTGGATGCTCAACAAGTAATTAAAAATATAATTTCATGGTTTTAGCCTCTTCTCAGTGAGAATTTGCTACTTTTCTTGGTCTAAGCTCAAACCTTTATCTGTACCTGACTGATGCATTTCCTTAAAAAATAAATAGTTACACCATCTTCTCAGATCATTAACTTCAATAACCCAAAATCAACAACATCCTGCACGTACAACTGGACTGAGAACAACTTCTTCTTTCCAGTGATAGCTGGATAGCTCCACACCCACTGTCCATAAATTCACTTAGAAATCATAATCTGAAGTTGTGCAAAACACACAGTCATAGGCCAGCTGGATTTAAAGAGACAATGGCGGCTGCCATGTCATCCCTCAGCAGGCAGTGAAAAGATGCACAGATACTTGATTGTAATATAATCAGAACCTCACAGCTACTCTGTGATCATTCAAAGAGGCTCACAGGGAGAGAACCCAACCAAAATATTTGAAGATAAGACTAGATAAGATGTAATGCAATACAGCAAGATGTAATGAGTCACTGCCTCCAGTACAATGGGCCATTCTTTAAGAAATCAGTAACTAGTACTACAGAGGAATAATTCAGAGCAGTTCAGCAGCACTTATGAGGAGAGAGTGTATATATTTTTTAATGGATATAATAATAACAGATCTTATAACTTCAGAAAGAAAAAGAAAGTGGTGATGTAGGAAATCTGTGAATCCCGACTGGGTCTTTCCTCCTGGATTTTCCTGCACTGGAAAGTTTCGTTCCTGGGCGGTGACACCGGTCTCAACTTGCTTGCAAATGTGCCAAAGGTTGGCTATGCAGCCCGACAACCCCTGAGGGCAGAGGAAAACTCTCAAGTTGCCATAAATAAACCTGGGGAGGTCCTACTCCTCGTATGCTTATGTACTTAAGATGGTGTTAATGGCATTCACCTGGCTTGCTCCTTTTGTTTCCCACAGATCCCGCAGTGAATCCAAAGAAATAAAGAAAAAAGAGAGACAGAAACAAACACAGAAACAGAGATTTCTCTATTTAAGTGTACAGAGTGGAACCCCTTACTCCATCCCCCCATAGTCTGCCCCACAATGATCTCATCCCTCTCACACAAAAGAGCCTAGAGGCTCGTTCCCCAGGGGTGAAAGAGCCTGCCTGCGTGCATGCGCATGGACAAGTGTGTGTGTGAGTGCGTGTGTGTGTTGGTGTAATGCTGGACAACAGACAGTGCTGTGTCTGTCTCAGTTATTTCAGCAGGAGGCCTGTCATACACATCCACTCACAGTTTGCTTGAAACAGCTGCTGAGGATGACACACTCACAACTGTCATGTACCGTACCATGAACACTGCAAATGGAAACGACAAGCACATCTTAAGTGTGTACAGATGCAGTAATCACACTGAAGAGCGGAGGAGCAGGACAAGCTGAACCTTCACATGAACTCCTCTCTTGTGTGACGTTAACATGTATGTGGACTGTTCTGTGCAAGTGCTGCTGATTCATATTGATGTAACAGGGCTGCTCCAGTGTTTCCTTGATGATCAGCAACTGACACACAAAAAAAGACGCTGTTTAAGCTGCGGTGACACCAAACCTGTAGCAAATTTCTCATATGATTACATAATAAGTGAATGCAAAGATGTGAATAGATGCAAGTTTGCGCTGAGATCTGATCACTCAAACCACATGTGGAGGTGGTCTGAGAATCATTTGACCACATATCTTCTGCAGCGTAAACGATACTGCATCCTGACATGTCCCCGACAAGGACGTAACAGAAAGTATGTCATCGATGCAGGACCATGCAGTCCAAGTTGGTCAACATTCGTACAGTCACAAATAGAATTGGGTACCGAAATTTGGTTCCAAGTAGGAACCGAATAAAATTTAGTGAGTACCAGGTATCCATAAAAAAATTATAATTTTGGTTCCTAGATGCACTCATTTTACACAACGGCTGCATACGGACTTTAGATATCTGCCAGGACCTGTCTGTTATGGATCTAACACATCACATGACACCGCATGGCAACAGGAAATGGACCGGGGAAAGTGGTCGAAAGTGTGGCTTCATCTTAGTAGAGAGAACGGTGAATGTGGAAAATGCAACACGTGTGGGAAATTAATAAGCTGCAAGACAGGTTTTTTTGTTTTTGGAATCGAAATAAGTAATCGTTAGGAAGTGGAATCGATAAGCAGTACTGAAATGGGAATCGGATTCATAAAAATCCTTACGATACCCATCACTAGTCACAAATGACTTCATCCTATCACCTGAAACAGGAATAGCCGCAGTTGTATAAGAGTTTTTGATTTATTTTGCTAATTTTTTACAAAATCTGGCACTCTTGCCGATATGACGTTGCCATAGTGAACACAACTGGCTGGTTTGGAGACGCATGTTAAACACAGACGTAAACAAAGTGGAATCTCAGGTGTTCACTTGCAATCTCCTGAGATGCATTTCAAAACTGAGTGTAAACAGGGCCAGAAAAGGCCAAAAAAAGTGATAAAAGGTGGAAAAAGTTATTTCAGCTGTAATATCTGCCGACACACTATCCCTTCAGGTCCAGTGGCAGCCGCTGAGCCATGCTGTGTCAGCCTCTGCAGCACCAGTGTCGGCTTCAAGTGGCACTCTGTACTTCTGGGCTTTGGAGGATCTGAAGAGCAAAGTGGCCCTCCCCTGCCACCTGTCATCACAGTGTGCTGTCAGTGGTTGGAGGCCAGACGGAGTACAAGGTGCCAATGAGGTGACGAAACCTCCATTTTACAAGGCGACAGCCACAGAAAAAAAAAAAATCTTGGTGATCTTTCTGAGGTGGATTTGAAGAGAGGAAAAAAAAAAGAAAAAGAAAAGAAAAACACAGTTGAGCTGCTGTCTGATTGAATTCATATGGTGCAAGCTGGAGTATGCATGCACATAGTTGGCTGTTAAAATGTGGTCTGTAAATACCTCACCCTGCTAATTAATCTCAACAGTGTGTTGTGATGAGACCAACAGTCTGACTTTGTGGAATGAGCCAAATCAGCCTTCAGCTTGAAAGAGAGAAAAGAAGAAAAGACAAAAACATCCTCGAGTGAACTTGATGAAAAGGCAGGAAACGTATTGAACTTTTCAATATTTGCTATTCGGAGTGTGTGAGAGGTGCAGCATTCACAGTTTATCTGCTTCTCGGCTCCAGATAAGGCTGTGTGGCATTATCATATCCATATGCTAACAACATCTCCCTCGCTCTGTGGGACCTGAACAAAGCAAACGACCCACAGTGAACTCTGTTTCTCAGTCGTGTTTGTTTAACCCTGGCATCTGTTTTGTTTTTGTTTTTGTACACACACAAATTGGCACAGAAAATTTCATTTAAGGATCCTGGCAATAGATGTCAACAAGCATCCCGGAATTGGTATCTGATTGCCAAATCACACTGATAACAGGAAGGAAAGATCAATGTTATTTTGATCCTGGTGCACACTGTCCTGCTTGGATTAGAAACCTCAAAGTCATCTTGAGCTAAGTCACTTCAACAACATCCTGAATGAAACACCTCAGATGTTTGGTATTTTACTCGATCCACAATTATAACAAAGTGTTGTGATCAACTCACCACAGTCAGACATCTACTGAATGTTCGCCTCTATAATCTCTCAGTCCAACGGGAATCCAGCAGCAGAGACTGTGCTGAAGCCGAGGGTGATCGAAGGAGAGGTGGCACAAATCCTAATGACTGAAGCTGAACATTTTCCATTTTTTCCTTCCTGGATCACTGTGGGTCTGCGGTTACACTTTACCAGCGCCTGAGCTCATGATTTAAGAGAAGGATGTGTTTGTCGAGAGAAAGCTGCACGCTTCAAGTGCTTAACTCTGTCAAAACCAACTGTCGCCTGCACAGCCATCAGCAGCAGGCACGCCACGCTTAACACAACAGGATCAAAACAAGGACAGTGGCAAATATTTTAAACATAATGGATTTTGAAGTTTGGAGTAAAGCATGACTTTTACTTTAAAAAAAAAAAAAAACTTAGGTGTGTTGGGGAATGAGAGGCAGCTTGGAGCAGTGAGGTTAGGCTCAGCAGAAATGTCACAAGACTGCCTCCCTCCTGAAGCGTGACAGCCCGGCGGACAGAGAGCATTCTTTCCACAGCCTGGAGAAGGGAGCGAGGGCAAACTCGTTGCCCTTACTAACTAACTAGGGGCTATACCCACTCAGACTCAGGCCCACTGGAAGACAACTACAGAAACACATCACACAGCACAGCACAGTACAAGGGTCAGAAGAGGGAAATAGGTTACCTGAGAAAGGTTTTGGCTGGATCACAAGATCCTTGTTGTTGCTGTTTGGTTGGAAACAACTATCTGGAGTTAATATGTCTCCAAACATGCAAACAGGCAGCTTCACCATATGGCTCCCCAAGAACAAGCACCTGCACGGCGGTGTTAAACCTGCAGTTATCTCTGGTTGATCAGGTAGAAACACCGTGAATAAAATATGTAACAGTAAAAAAAACGGTGAGAAAGAAAATCAGGCCTGCTGAAGTGTCCTTGAGATATAAAATGAATGTGTACATGTCAGAGTTTCTGACACTGACCTCAAGACAGTAGCGAGAAATGAATTCATTCCTCAACACTTTTAAAATGTTCAAAGCAAATCTGTAGTTGAAATACAAATATTGAAAGAAGCTTAAAGAGCAAAAGTCGAAGTATGTACTGAAGCAGCCATTTAAAGAAACATGTGCTACTTTTCATTATGAAACTGACACAGGTTTTATTACCGTGATGCTTTCTGGTGCACAATGCAAGACAAAGGTCAGTCATGATCACAGACTGTATATAGAAAAGGACAAAGCATCCAGGTCTCAACAATAAAGTGCCAATCAGTGCAATGCTCCCAACGGCCACTAGATTCTGGCTCCAAGAAACTCCAATTGATATCAATTCAAAAATCCTTGAGTTTGGGGGTCAGACCCACCGCCTCACTCCTGCCTGCATATCCAAATATGGTCACTTCTGGCTCGAAGCACCCAACATGGCGACGTCCAAAAGCCAAATTCCTTCAATATACGACTCTATAAACCAACGGGTGATATCACATTACCTTCGTCCATCCAGTCTATGGTCATGATACATGGGCAGCCCAGCTGAGAAAGATGGCAGCTGAATCGTGGACCTGTCCATATTTGTGACTACTTTAGATTTTGATGCTATGATACAGGTGAGCCAGTCATAGCTGCGAGCACTATTTGCTACAAGAAAGTTGTGGTGAAAGCCGGTAACACAACATACTGTTTATGTAAAGGGTGGTCCACAAAGCACCTGAATATTCCTCACTGTAAGGAGCAGTGGTCCTAACTATGGCCAGACAAAGTAAATATATTTATCTTCTTGGCAAAAAACCCTGGATAATCAGACCCACTAGAACAAACAATTATTTAAAGGCTCACACACAGTTTTGTATTGGACCATTTTCCCCACAAAACTACCTCTGGAGTTTCTCTGTATTTCATCTGGCAATTAAAATCCAATTTGTGAATCACAAGAAAAACATACAATAACTCAGAAGTTTCAATCAACTTCACTGATGGAAAAACTGATTAAACTGAATTTATCACGACTGGGAACCGAGCCAACAAACAACTTATTTGGATCTAAAAAGATAAACTGCAATCAAAATTGAATCTGAATGAGTTAAACTGTCACATGAGAGCCAGATCACTTCTGTACACAGAAAACTTTTGCCTGCTAAAGTGTGGGCTAAATTGTACACAACTGTGTGCAGAAGTTACACAGGCTAAAGTCATTTACTACTGTTGTTTGATGGATAAAAATTGAGATGTGAAAGGGTGTAAAGTGTCAGTGAAAGTTCAAATGTTGAAAGCAGTGGAAATGTCAGTTATGGAAAAGAGATGAATGAAGCTGAATTGTTAATTGATGTGGTGAAAGCAGCTGTACTGTAATTTTAGGAATACACAAATAAATCCTTTGCAATGTCAGCTGCCTGACTTCATCAACTAAATGTGTGCTGATGTTTCAGGAACAGTAACATTTGTTGCTCTCTCAGAAACACTCCTATCACCCTCCCACACAGAATGAACGCCGGACTTTTCCTCACACTCGTCAAAATCCTATTTGACTTTTGCCTTGGCAACTAGCAAGCCCTTCAGCAGCCTGTTGCCTGCTCCCTTGGCCAATCTACTTCCTCTCCTTGGTCACCTGACGGAGCCTTTGGACGCCCAGTGGTGGTGACAAAGTGCAGGTTCAATGTACACAAAGCCACAGCACAGCCATGACCCACTTTTACACCTGCAGTCGTCAGTAGGAGGAGGAAACTTTTGCTCCACTCCTCTTTTCCAGCGGCTGTCAGGCCAAGCCAAGGTCAAGGAAGAGATTTTCTCTGCTGTTTCCACGTGGCACAACTATTTTTTACATTACACTCCACCAACCTCCATTATCCTGTTATGCTCCTGCATCCATCTCAGGTGGTAAAAGACTGAATTAAAAATATGAATGCTGTCAATGCAGTGCAAGAGGAAGTGCCGTGCTCTGCTCTGCTGAAACTTGTGCCATGGCTGTCATAACAGGAACATCACACGCACGGCCATGAATCACCAAAAACTTCTGATGGGAAGCCGGAGCAGAGGAGCAGTACTCTCCTGGCCTGAGGGGGGTTGGACTGCTGCTAGCTGGATGGCTGGCAGGTAGTCAAGTGCTGAGGCATAGATATGTGAGCACCTTGGCACTCTGCTCAATGGCATTTGTGCTCAGAGCCATCTTACACAACTTTATAATCAGGAACAAAGACCTGGGATGAAAGGAAGCCGCAGGCTGGAAGAAGGAAGTCAGGTTAACGGCTCCTGATCACTCAAAGATTAAAGTTTATTGTCAGAGGTGCAGTGAGGAATCAAGAGATTGTTACTTTTCTGTCCAAACGAGTCCATTTTACACATCAAGTCTAAGAAAAGTACATTTTAAAAGGCAGCACGTGAGATATAAACTATGAAACAGAGCTCCAGAATAAACTATGTATTGTTTTAGGTAGTGTGTAAATTACACATGTGCAAGTTAAAAATGTAAACAGTGCAAAAAAAAAAAAAAAAAGACTCCTGGAAAATGTAAACAAACTTAAGAACTGAACAATGAAATAGTGCAAACATAACATGCACTTTTTAATCCTCGATTGATTTCACTGAAGTTCAGTGTGTGAAGTGTGACTGAGAGCAGACACCTGCAGGTGAGACAGGCTCCAGGAGAGCCGAGGATCTGGCGTCAAGGAGGGCCTGGGGAAGAGGAGGAGAGGAGGAAGAGGTGGAGGAGGAGGAGTGTTATATCCCCAACTGTTGCATCCGAGCCATAACTAGGTCAACTTTGATGCAGGAAATAACACATCACCCCCGGTATAACAAAAGAAATGTCCTCCCGTGATCCGCCTGAGCGGTGATACGTGGCTCCGTGCGTGTGTGTGTGTGTGTGTGTGTGTTCCGTGGTTGGACACACACACGGTGGAAAGTGCACAAGCAGCAGCACAACACCAGGAAAATGTTATTTCCAGCGGGTGACCCAACTCACACACAGCTTTAAAACAACCCAACCACTATTTCCAGCGGCCACAACAAACTCCAGTTCACTCGCGGTTATCTATAAATAAGAAAATGTGAGCACTTACCAGCTGTTTACACTGCAGCGAGGGACAATGTTGACATGAAGGCAATTTGCTGTTTTACCGCTTAATATATTCCGTGTTCTTACTCGTGCAAAAACAGGTTGAACCAGGACGGCCCGCAAACAAAAAGCCACTTCGAAGTACTCCTCAGTAACTTTGGCTGGACACTTCTTCGCCACACTTTCATCTGAAGTTGTCGGCGGAGGTAGGCGCCATGTTTGTGTCTGATAGTTTTGTTAGTGAGCTTTCTTCCGAAACGTCTCTCTCAGGCTGGAACCGCCCAGAGAAGAGGAGAGGCTTCAGTCCCCGCTGCTACTGCCGTTGACACAGGCTGGGCACTCGGAGTCAGCAAGCTAGCACATGTCAGACTAGCGTCTTCCTCTGGGACTCTTCAAAGTAAAGGTCCAAGATGGCGCACAAACATGTAGCGGTTTTCAGAATAAAACATGTTTTATTAAACACTCCCAGGGCTAAATAATTCAGCAAACCCGTGATGGAGAAAGTACTCCAACACTTAAATAAAAGTGCAAATAAACAGACAAATATGTAGTCTAGTAAAAGTCCACATCAATCGTTTTACTTACGTGTTTTCCAAATATAAAGTGCATTTAGCTTAATGCAAAATTGGCCCAGCTGCCATGTTTCAGGTAATACTGTTTACACCAATAGAAAACAAGTTCGCCGATTTTCCTTTTATTGATTGCCTAAGAAAATAGAGATAAAAGCAACACTGCGAGTGTAATGTGTAACGCAACTGCAGAAATGTAATAGTATAGAAAGTAGAATCATTTGTTTTTAGATGTAGTGGGGTAAAATGGCAAGGTACAGACAACCACATTTTTTAAGTAATGTACAGACATGATAATTGTACTTAATTGCAGTAATAAAGTATATAAAATTCGAAAGATAATCAATGTTACATATTGCATCACACTGTTCTCATATTTCCTTTTTAACAATATATACTGCTGTGTTGCATAATATATATTTACTTATAAACAATATACCTTGTCCCATCCCAGTAATGATAGTCTCAACGCTGTTACATGCTTTACACCTGTCAAAGTCAATACACTGAATGTAAAATAGAATCATGTGCAAGCACGACTAATGGCACTCAATGCCCCACGTGCCTATTATTTCTATAGACCCAGAATATGCTTAATAAAAAGCGAAGAACATTTCACCTGTTTTTAATTTATAAAGGTGGCTGTTTTTAGTTTATTGTGAAAGGGAGATGTTTTAGCTTCCCGTCTCTATACTGCTGCCTTGCCTCAGTGATGTGTTGCTCAGTTTCTGACGCCCCCCATCTTAAACTGAGAAAACTTACACCGATAAGAAAACAGGTGCGGCAGAAAAGGTCATATTCTGAGCCACTACTAACTACAAACCCTTTCTGTCGTCGTTTTACCGTCTCAAACTTCATATTATACAAAGAATTTTTGCAATAATTTGCATATTCAATGCAATCCACACATGGCAACTGCAACAAGTGATAAATGGACCCTCCACTCTGATGCAGGACTGCAGCTCAAACAGACATACAACATCGAGATTAGTGAAAGTGCATCCATACAGTTTTATTTCCAATACTCAGGAAAAATATTTCATAACCTGATCAACCTTTTTACTTAAGCAACTTGTGATTATACCTATGAAGACATTTTACATTTTTTTTAAAGACATGATGTGGTTAGAACCCATGCTGATAGTGCAATGTGAATAGGAGAAATGTTTAACTGTTTACTGCAATAAAAATTTTAAAATATTAAAGTTCCAAGTGTTCAAATTTGGTTCTTGATGACCATGTAGTCTCTAGTACAGACATGACACATTCAAATTAGAAATCCTAATCTACACACACAGGGGAATTTTTTTTTTACAATTTTATTAAAGCAGTTCATGTCTATTAATTTAAAACATAACTAATTTAGTATGACAGATGTAGGTTATTTTACAGTTATGTACAAGTGCCTGCTACATATTTAAATAACAGAAGACACAATTTGAAAGAGCTGAGACTTAAGATTATGAGCGTAGCTAACACTTCATGTCATCTATCGGGGAGAATGTGATCAGTTTAGGGAGGCTGTACTCCTGTTTCTTAGGGGGTGATGGTGTCTCCAGCTTGTCTAGGTCCAATGAAAACACCTTGTCTGGGACTTCCTCTGGTGTTGTGGGTTCTGTTAACCAGTCTCTGTCCAAGCCAGAACTTGTGTAATCTGACAGGAGACACTGAGGTGACCTCCTGGTTTCCATCAAGGAGTCATTATTGCACGCTTGCTGGATCTGACCCAGAGATGTGGTTAATGGTGACTGCTTCACCCCAGTCTTCAGGGAGGGGATGAGTAGCTCGTCATCGTCACTCTTCATATCTTCGTCGAGACTCAATAGACTATCACAGCTCGGCATCTCTGGAAGAGTTTCATGATCCAGGCTGAACTGGACCGCACTGCTGCCTGTGCCACTCGGGCTATCCAGGACTTCTGCATTGAAGGTGTCCCACGAAAGAGATGACCTGAGTAGGATCCCCTGCTGGTAGGCAGGGGGGCTGCAGTGACCTGACACAGTAGGGGTGCCACCACAGGATACTATCGTCTGAGAGGGGGCATCAGGGCTCAGAAACACTTTGTGGGGCTCACTCAGAGGACTGAGCTGCTCTGTTACACCATCATTAAACTCTGCTTTCTGTCGATTTTTTTCAGCTTCATCTTCCTCGACTGCCTTTCGCCAGGAGCTTTTCACATCCATAACTAAAGAGAGAGAGAGATAGAAAAAAAAAGTTTATTAAATTAAAGAATGAAGCTTTTTAAACATCATATATATCAATTACTGCATTAGTAACATAATGTGCATTTAATAAAGTAGTTACAAAGAAATACAATGGTTTATAACTTACTCAAGCTCTCAGGTGTCCGTGGCAGTTGTTTTCTAGTAGAGAAGGGATCTGTCTGAAGAGTGCCGAGGAGGCCCTCCAAGTCCAAACCTTCAACCCTGCTCTCTGAAGGACTGCCTGTAGTTATAGCATCTGCAAACTACGCACACACACACAAGAAAGAGTCCATTAGGAAGCCCAGTCTTAGTTTGTGTTAAACCGTCACATTCCTAAACGCCTTTAACGTTTCCATTAGTCTGAGAACCATCACTCTACCTGATCTGCAAGGTTATCACATTCCATGTCTAATATCTGAGCCTTTGTCGCTTTGCGATGAACACGGATCATCTTCCTCACGCTGGCCTAATGCACAAGCACAGACTTGTTGAAAACAGTTTCAGAGGAACTGGTGAACACATGTTCAAATGTGGAGTGAATCCATTATATATGAATTTCAGTCTGACACTCACCTGAGGTGGTGGTACAGATGGAGCGCTTACAGGAGGGGATGGAGGTGTGTCAAAAAGCCAGTCCAGAGAGGTATTTGCTCGTGGTGCTTTAGTGGTGGCAACAGGACTCTCACTCTCCTCAACTGTTGCAGGACATGGACTGTTCCAGAAACACAAAGCACTTTTAGTTAAAAATTAGCTGTGACTTTCATACTCAGCTTTAAAGAGTCTTTATGCTCATGTATACAGTTCACATACAATTCCATATCATCAGTCACACAGAAAATAAAGAGTGTCTGCCCCGTATCTGTCCGTGACGATTTCTCTCAATTCGCCGCGGTCATCAGAGAGCAGGGATACTATAGGGAGGACTAGTGATGGACAGAGCACTGCTTAGGACTGCCCAGGTATCTGCCTCCCATCAGAAGTCATTACCAGCCACCACAATGTTTTGAAACAACCATGATGACATTCCTCATTTAGACAGTTCAATATTTGCCTCTATGCAAAGAAAAATTACCTTTTTAAGTCAGAAAAACTGAAGTGGACACCTTCCTGTAATTTGCTCTCTGCAGGTTTCTCCTCTGAGGGGCAAAAAAAGACAATTTTGATTTAGAAACAAAATAACCCAACCTCCTACACAGACTGTAATATACTCTGATTCTGCTCACTGAGAAGTTTCGCAGGGTACTGGGAGAAAACACTATTTCTGTAATTAGCTTCAACCACCGGTCCAAAGGATAGAGGAGTCATTGGTGACAAGAAGCCCAGAGCCTAAAACCAGGGAGAGAGAAATCAAACTCAAGCAACACAGACAGCAAAATGTCTACTCGTCATCCAGCAGAACACACTAGTTTAGCCTAATTTTTACTAAATATTTGGGTCTTGCGAATAAAGGATAAATCCCAGGGCTGACTCACAGGATCTTCATTCAGAAAAGAGACCAGGGGTGTGTCCCTCAGAGTGTCCATCCACCTCTTATCCCAGTCTGTCTCCAACTCTCTAATGGCACTCTGGACTTCTGGCATTTCCTCCTTAGAAATCCTCTGCCTGAAGGGGTGGGGGGTGGGTATAAAGAGTTTTGCACTCAATTCAATTTTCAGTAAACTGTTCTAAAGTCTATTGCAACTACAATTTCTAGTGTAAATTAATTTAAATAGAAGTGCATGGAGTGTGGCTTAATTATATACCTGATGAGGTGGAGGCTCTGCAGTACATGGGCCATCTGACGATATTTTTCCTGCAGGTGTTGAGGATTGAGCTGGGGCTTCGGGGCGTCAGGAACCCGACAACGTTCCTCCTTCAGGAGTTGCAATGTGTGGTTCATCAGCTCCATCACACACAGGAGGTTCAGTTGGCCAGATTCATACATGTTCCCAGAACTTAACTGAAAATACACAGGTAAAGGTGAGAGGTACACACCTGAAAGTATACAATTACACATTCAGACACATCGCATAGACTTAGGTGAAATGACAAGTACAGACTCAAATAGAAAATCTTTGAATTTCAGTCACCTTTCCTCTCACCTGATGTGGGAGCTGTTCGATTCTCTCCAGCAGACAGCGGGGAATTTTGAGGACTCTATCCGTCCCATCCAGGATGTACTGATCCACATCACCCTTCAAAACACTTTCCACTGCGTTCTGCTCCTCTTTGATACTCGACAGCATCCCATCAATGGTGGACCACAAGGAGCGCACCTACAGACAACAAACTAGATTTTGAGCTGCTATCCAAACATACATTTCAGTGCACAAATACTTCCTTACAAAACCTATTTTTTGCAGACCTTCAGAAATGCCCACTATAAGTTTTCCATAACCTACCTGTTTAATCTTCTCAGTTGGAAAAGCATCCTCCTGTGTAGGTTCAGTGCTGTAACGCCTGACAGTAGATAGTCAAATTAGTTCAATGTGTCAAACAACTTAAGTCTAAAGTATCAAGGAAGAAAATTATACATACTTAAGTAGTTCATCATATTTGGCACTGTCTGCTTTGATGTCCTTCATAGACCTCACCAAAAGCCTTAAGAGAAAAAAAACATTGCAGCAGCTTAAAAGAACCAATGTGCAATCCAATCAACCAACCATGTGCAAACCAACATATCAAAGTCCCCCCCAGCAAGATTAGGCTTAAAATGTAAAACTGCTACAACACAATGACATATTGCACATTTTCATTTCATAGCTAGAAAAGCACAGGCGTAATTAATATCATTGCCTTTCAGTGAAGGTTGCAGAGTCCTGGTAGTGGGCATCCTCTCACTTCAACACCTTATGGAACTGAGCCATTGTTAACAAAATTAGTTGCACCTGTGCATTTTCTGCCTTGACAAATCAAAATGTCTGTGAAAGTGGAAGCTGCTGATTGTGAACAGGTCCAGCAGCTCCCACCTGGCCTTGTTAACCTAAACCCTACCCCTTACCAACGAGCTCATGTCAAACAGTTAGGCTTCAAAATAAACGGCCATTGCCAACTAAATGTAAAATACCTAAAAGAAAATAAAGAAAACACAGCTGTCATGTTCACTATCTTAGGTACTTTCAAACAAGTACAATGTCAGAGCAGACTATTTTAAAGGAAAAAGTGCACGCTGTTATCAGCAGAGTCTATTTTGCTACTGCTGAAATTACAAAAAAAAAGCAAGTTATTAGTTATGACCAGAAACTCTATAAGTGATATTTTTTAATTTTCTATATTTAGCAAACATTTCAACTTTATTTTTCTTGATGCCAGACATATGCAAATAAGATAAATTGGATTTCTTTGAAATAATCTGTCAAGTGGCTTGTTTATAGGATTTACTCTTATGATATACTGTTATACTGAACTTGTAGGCTTTCCTCAACCGGTGTAAATATAAAGTAACAACACAAGGACTTACTGGGCCTTTCTCTGGTACTCATGGAGGAATCGATCCTGATCCACTGCAACTTTCAAAAACCTTGTGTGGATCAGGTGAAATCTCTTGACTGCCATGTCCAAAGAGGAAGCGGGCATCGCTGCAGCCTCAGGAACCCAAGTGTCATCTGGAAATTACAATATTCAAGATCACTGGACTGGTTTCTTGCAAACCAGCTCCACAGCAAATTAAATCAACAGTGATGTAAGAAAGCAAGTCCAATAGTATGTCAATTTTGTACTGTAAAGACTGCACAGCCTTCTGGTACAGAAGGAAAGATTTTCCATAAAGCCATACCTGTGGTGAATGTCTTTATTTTCTGCAGCATGACATGATTGGCCAAATGAAGCATCAGGCTGGTAAACTTGGAGCCTCCAGGTGAGAGAAACAATGATGGTACCACTTTGGATCCTGCGTTTGCAGTTTCATCCTTCACACAGTGACGAACAAAACATGCTCAGCAAATTCTATAGACATTAGTCTATTAAGTGGTAATCAGTATACACTGGTAGCTTTTAAATGTCACTTATGTTTATGCATGTGAAGAGAAAAAAAACATTTGAGGGACACAAAAAAGGACACCGTTTTTTTATGTATATTACCATAAGTGAGGTACATGGATACAATTTTCTTACCATTATTTCTCGCAGCCAAGCCAAGGTCACTTTGCGGAACTCAGCATCTGCTTTGTGGTCCAAAACAGGCCAGCAGTGCCTAACCACGCAAAACATTAGTTGTGTTACCACATTTCACCATAGACACGTTTTAAGAGAATGTCAATAGATGTTCATATCAAACTTTACCTGTATGCTTCGTTAAATCTAGTCGAACTGAGTTTTTTCAATAGGAAATGGATCACCACGTAGAAAGCATCTTTGTTGGGTTTGTCAAACATATTCCTGTTGTCCAGAAAGTAAAATGTAGTTAGAATAAAATGTAACATAACTAGAATTGTTAAAGACATAGTAAATGCAACTTAAAGTGAACGGTAAGTGATCAATATTTCGGGCTAAGATTTATACAAACACTTAAATGAGCTTGTACTATGCTTGTTTATGCTAAAACTCGACACAATAAAAACAAACTCACGGTCCCACGTTGATGTGTTTAGGGTTAACGCTGGTTTTGCCAGCGACTGACGATGTTGCAAGGTCGGGTTGAAATCCCAGCCCGAGTAGAGCCATCCACAGATACTGTCCATTCTGTTTCTGTGACAATGTCGGGTTCGCCATTATTCCGAGATGGAAGAAAAGGCACAGTAAAAGAGTGCTGTAGTGATAACAAACAAGAGCTAGCCAGCTAGCTTTCCTGCTAGCTCCGAAGCTTACTGTTAGCTAACTTAACGCTAGCTTCCTAACTCGGCTTGAGTTTGTTGGCATACATTTAACAAAACGTCGTCAAGATATTAAATACTACCCAGAAGAAGTTAAGTTAAGGGTCATACGATTTAGTTACATTAAGGTTCCCATTTGTTAAAATCCATGTACCAACTTGTGTAGTCGGATACAGCAACAACGGAAACCGCCAATTTTTCCAATCATCACCCGGATGTTGTTAATGACTACTTCCGGTAAAATCCCCAAATTAATATTTAAACCGTTTAAAATATAAATAATTATATATATATTCTAAATATTTAAAATATTATATTATATTTTAACTATCAATTTAATTGTAAATAGTTTAATTGTAAATAGTTAATTGCGTTTTATTCGTTGTGTTTATGTGCGACCGATAGACTGTGACATCATAGATTATGGACCATAGACTGAATATAAAAAATATTTTCATATAGCATATGTGACATCACCCATTGGTTTGTGGACTCCCGTTTTGAAGCCAACAGCCGAGATCACTGCCCAATGTGTATGAGACTCTCATTGGAGACCAGTCCTAAGCACGCCCCTGAATATAATATTAAACTTTATTTCTATAACAAAAACACACATGATCCACAGAAAATGCAATAAATTATACTTAGAACCCTTTAGCCCGGTTCAAAAACCAGTTTGTTCACATTAGTTCTAAAAGAATACATTTAAATTGAGAATATTCCTTTTTTTGAATTTTAATATCTACTTAATTACGTTTTTTTTTTTTTTTTTAGATTGATCACCAGATCACTGATAACAACAATGAACATCATAATAACATCAGAATAACTTGAATAAAACTTGATTAAAGTATTGACTGAGTATTTCATGATTGAAAATGACCATTTTTAAATACAAGTCAATTGATTTTTGAGTTTTTGAAGTCAGCCTCCAATGTCTGTCGGGTGTATTGCTCATTTCTGAATTTGGCATATTGGCCTCATTTTTGAGCCCCACTTGCTTCGTCCATTTCTATATACAGTCTGACTACACTGTACTATGAGCAGGTTACTGTGAGCCAGCTGCATCAGCCAGTACTATGCAGTAGCATCCAAAACTTCAGATTACCATATTATATACCACTGCAAGGCTGCAGTTATCAGCCTCAGAAACATACTTTACCATCATTCGTTCTGTGAGAGAGTAGACCAACTGAACTGTCAAGACAGTCCAGCAATCACAACAGCCACATGTGACTCACCTAAATTCCCCTCAGTTAGATTCTGCATTTCACTTTTCTGGTAATAATGTACTTCACGCTCGTAGATACAACTTCCCAAAGTTAAAGTGTAACATGACAGGACAAAATTATACAAATCATGTAGGTGTAACTGTACACAGTCTGTTAATCATTACGTACATTATAGGCCATCATTATAGCATTAATCATTCACTTGCCTACTAAAATAGTCAAGGTGCTTTTGACAGGTGTTGCAGTAATAAAAACACAGACTAACATATGGAGAGTTGTACTTTATCCTTTTTTATTGCAGACCATACACTTATTTAAGTCTCCACCACAACTGATTAAGCAGAACAGAGTAATAGAAAGAAGTGCTCCTTTTTTTCTCTGATTGTTCACATCATTGTAGTTCTTTTAAAACCAGCTGGCAACACTCCCCGACCTTCGATGGATCAGACACTGATGAGTACTTAGAAATCTGAGAGCTGACACCCAAAGAGCGAGCCAGGTCCTGGACTGTCTGGTCTGAGGCCACAGTGGTTCCCAAGGCCACCAGCAGCCTGAATACAGCTTCCTTGTCTTGTACTGTTTCCAGAGCTCGACTGGCCACAGACAGACACTGGGCCTTGGCCTCGAGGTCGGGTTGGCTGTGTAGGGAGCCAGCATAGTTAAGCACCAGAGTGGCCAGGGCGATGTGGATGTTCTTATTGCAGACCGTGGCCAGGTCTGCAGCTCGCGATAGCACGGTTTCACGCTGGGCCATGAGGAGGGCTCGGCCATGCCTGCCACTAAAGCAGTTACACAGAGTCCGAAGCGCCAGCATCTGGTTGGCAGGACGCCCCTCAGGCCTCATTAGGCTCAGCAGGTGGTTGCACAGCTGGACTCCCTCTGCCTCTCCACAGAGGGTCTCGTTAACCTGCGGGTGGCGCACTGCCAGCCTCATAATGTCCAGGACAGGAAACACAATGTCTAGAACACACATGAAAAGACCAGGGAGTTTTGTTAGTGTACAGCAATAAATGAAAGAACCATTTTTTTCTAATATGAAAAAAAAAATAAAAAATCATAAGACAGAATGTGGGATGCTGTAGTTGTACCTTCAGGCCAGTGAGCGGCCTTCCAGAGCAGGTTGATCTGTTGGATGGTTGGAGCAGGCTCAGAGGAGTTGGGTCCACACACTGACATCAGCAGCTTCTCAAGGCTTTCCAGAATTTCACCAGAGAGTTTGTGCTCCTGAGGGGCACCTTCATTCAGCTCCTTCAACTTGGCTGGAGAAAAAAGAACAGGTCATTGGTGCTGACACAGTAAGAAACTTTTAATAAACCAGGGGAAAGAAATTATGGTTTTATATATAATTACTTTTATAAAATCTGATATCAAAGTTCAATTAATTTTATATAACAAATTAGTAATTAATAAATAAGCAACATCATGAAAATATTTTAACAAACTTGATAAGAGAAAATTTAAAACTCTAAAAAGATATTCTGCTTCATTAGGACTGTGTTGTGGTTCCAAACTTAACACCCACCAACAGACTTTGCTTCATCCTGATGAGTTTTGTTGAACATGCTTCTTTGTCTTTCTCACTGAACATCTAACTAAGATGAATTTACACAGATGATTACATTAAGCGTTAAGTCTTCACTAAGCTTCTTGAACGAGTCACGAATACAAACAAAAAGGTTGCGCACTATTGTCAAGTATGGGAAACTAAATAAAGTTAATCATCAAGGCTTTGTGTAGACTGTAGTTGCACATCATTTATCACCACCACTTGAACTACTTACCAATGATCTGAGGGGCATTGGCTTGCTCAAAGGTCACACCATCAGTCTTGGGGAAGTAGATATTGGTTGCCGTCTGTCTTAAAGCTGCTGAGGAGTAGGCGCCTCCTCCTGCAGAGTAGGAAGAAGTTGTGAGAATACTGAATATTAAGGGGTTGAAAGCAAAATACAATGGCCTTGTATCATTTTCATATAGGATAAATGTGTATGACATGGGTCTAGCAAGACTTGTGACATAATTCTATCAAATGAGGGTTGGGTTAATTTGTCTTTTGTTTACACAGTGATTTAAATAGTGCTTCACCTGTGAAGGGATCGGCCACACCTACAGGGGCACCTGGGTTTGGGCCTGTCCCTGGGATATAGCGACCAGCACCTGTGAGGAGGAAAAAAAACAAAAAACAAAACAGGAGTGAAACGTCTTTCTCAGCTGTTGTTCGGACTGCAACAAAAAACACTTTCATTCAGCACTCTGTACCTGTGAAGGGATCAGCTCCAAACCCTGGCCTTGCATCAGAGGCACCAGGGATATATCGAGCTCCTCCTGTTTTAAAGGATAAAATACTTTTAGGAAAGTACAAATGTGATAATAAAACCCTTGAATGTTTTAATAAAAATATAAAAATAAAGTTTAACATGTAAAAGCACAAGTCGTTGACTATTCCTGAAAAGTACAAAAAACAAGTGTCAGCCTCCATCTGTCGACCTCACCAGTGAACGGGTCACCGCCTGCTGGCTGGGCCGGTCCCACCACGTGTCCTTTAGTGTTCTCAATGATAAAATTGGCGACCTGGTCGAGGAACATGGGGCTGAGGTCATTCTTCTGCAGGAAATTGTGCGCTGTTAGCCAGGGGTCCTCTGACACGTTGTAAGGCAGCTTCATGGATGGCCCTCCCTCATTTACGTCAATGGTGAAGACGTAGTCGTATTCCTGAGGGCAGATCAAGGAGTCAATATTGACTGCTCTCATGCAGTATTCTTTACATTATCACTAAGGTTGTTGCTTTTACCTTTCCTTCATACATCACACTCTTAGAGGTCTGCTGGTTTGAGCCTCCGACTACATCTCCAATTTTCACCCAGCGGTCATCACCGACACTCCACTGATATGCCTCCACCTTCTGTCCATCTTTAATCAACCGTGTCTGTCCATCACGATTCCCTGGATGAAAAAATGGAAACAAAATTACCTTAATGCAAACACATCAGGCACACTGGTTTAATATAACAAACTAAATATCAGCCTCTTTTATTACCAGGCTCATTAAGGTGTTCTCTTCCAGGAAGGTCCTCTATTTTGATGTCTCCAAGGTCGCCTGTCTTTGGATCGATGGTCACTTTGGAGAGCTCATCCTCAAAGGCCTGCAGGTCCTCTGCACTGGCCATGCGGTCCTCAGCTTCAGTAAACACACGGATAATGCCATCACTGTGGGAAGAGCAGCAGCATCTCTGTTAGTCACATAATGTTCATCTGGGAAATATTCATTGGAATATGCATCGTTGTATGAATGCAAGAGTGATGTCAGAAAGGAAAGCACAGAAAAATATATTTAAAACGTGTTTAAATATTTATGCTGAGACATGGAAATCATTATGAACCAAGAACATATTAGCATGCTAAGTTACCTGGCTCCAACAGCAATGTCGCCATTAGGTAGAATACAGCAGCACCAGACAGACTGAGCAGGCAGGCGGATGGTCTGAGAGCACTCTCCCTTTCTCCATATCCTCAAAGTCCTGTCCTCGCCTGTGCTTACAAAATCTAAGGGGAAAGCATCAGTTTGACATCAGAGTAAGCCAGTTACCATCTTACAGCGAGAAAACAAAGACTGTAAAAGCTGGTTCAATAAATGTCTAGCACTGGTCCTAGGTGAAACACACTCTGCTCTTTTATAGCCCTTTAAATATCAATATCATGAACAAACCTTGGCTATTGGGGAAGACAGCTAAGCTGTAGATGAAGTTGGTGTGACTGTAATAGACCTGTACACATTCGCCTGTGACCAGCCACCTTCTGATGCTTGTGTCATTGCTGCAAGAGAAGAACTCAGTGTTGCTGATCACTGCCAGACCCCTTACGCAGTCCTCATGACCTAAAACAGAAGGAAAAAGAATGTATTGTCTTTATAGACTGAAAACATATAGCTCCTGGACAATCTCTCAAGTGTTTTGCGTTAAAAGTGCAAAGCAGATCAACTTAATTAAACCTCACTGTTCAGTTACCAATGAAAGACACCATATTGAGTTTTTGCAATGACATAACTTGAAGTAACACCAGATATCAGCAAGTCACAACTTTGGATACATACAGATCTAATTAAAGAGCAAAGATTAATATAAATAAAGTTAATGCCTCTTAAACACTCACCTGTAAACGTCTTCTCACATCGACCAGCCTTCCACAGCTTTATGGTTTTATCTGCTGATCCAGAAAGCATTAGACCTTGTTCAGGTAAGATGACCACTGCCCACACTGCTGCTGAGTGGCCCTGTTGCAAAATTAAAACACAAACAACATCCAATCAGTTTTGTGTTTGTTAAAACTACCGAAAAAGACAGTTAGAGCATACACAGTCAGCATCAGAAAAAGGAACAGGATTTCGTGTTTAAGGTATTTAAAGAAAAAAATCAAAGCAAAAACCTACAATCAAAACAAATCAAATCATACCTGCAAAGTCATCATGCACTTCTCATTGAGCCAGACTTTGGCTGTGGTGTCCCAGGAGCCGCTCAAAAGTGTTCCAAACTTCCCAGAGGACAGTGTGCAAACTGTAGAGAGTAATCATTTGAAATCTAGATCCAGATACACTGCCAGATACAGCTGAACAAATGAATGATTCATACTAAAATTCACCACTGTACAGATGAACACAACTCACCTGTATTCTTGTGACCCTTGAGAGTGAACAGGGGCTGTGGTTGGTCCAGTGTAAAAACACAAATGTTATTATCATTTCCACCTGTGGCAACAAGCCCTCGAGGGTATGTATCACTGGGTGCAATAATGCATACACAGGATACAAAATTTGAGTGGCCAGACATACAGTGCATCTCTGTGAAGCCTTTGTCTGGGCTGTCAAGACAAGGAGGAAAGAAAGAAAGGAAAGGTATGTTAAGTGAACAGTGACGTGTGGTTAACAGTTGTGTGACTAGAAGAATCAGTAAAACAAAAGTAAAAGTATAAAATTACTGACAGAAAAAAGACATAAAACATTTGTCTTTTACACCTGGTTTATTAAGCATGTACTGGAACATCCAGCATTGTACTTTCAGAGTTACAGCTGAATGAATGACAAAGCTAATTTGAGCAAACGTTAGCAAAACGCTTCCTCGCTAACTTAATTCCCTACATTTAGTAATAGGTTCAACTCGAAACCTGCTTCAGTGGGATGATATTTACCTTGCTACTGTTCTGTGCCAGGCATGCTGCCGGGCGGCAGAGTAACTTATAAACTAAAATAAATCGTTGCCAAGTATTCAGTTAGTCAGCAGAAGGCTAATGCTAGCTACCTTGAGTTTGGTACCCAGACTCTTCCTGTTCGGTCTCTGGACACAGACACGAAGGCTCCCTCCGGGAAAACAGCAGTTGCGAGTCCCCTGACATCCATTTCGTGGCCCGGGATGGAACACCTGAGTTTGTAAGAATTAGATGATGCCATTTTTTTTTACCGACAGCACAATGAAACTACTACAGCGGCGTCAAGCTAAGCGGCGTTGCTGTCAACAAACGCCAACTGCTAATGCTAGGGGAAGTGGAATTACGTCATTACGTCACGCAATGAAGCTCTCCGTACGTAGTTTGTTTATCGTTTAACTCAATCAGTAAAATATCAGTTTCTGGAAGTGCAACGCGTTATCATTAAGGCGTGTATTAAAATACACTTTAATATATATGTGAATCATAGACTGCATATAGAAATGGAAGGAATGAGGAGGCGGGTCTAACCCTTGAACCTGAGATCATTGTCCAGTGTTTATGAGACTCGACTTGCACTGGCACTGTTCTTATTGGACACCAGGCTTGTCAATCCAGCTAACCACGCCCCTCAACTTTCTGAAGCCTAATATCTACTTAAACAAAAAGATTATGTTTTTCAGATGAACCACCAGGTAGCTGATAATAATAATTACATTTAGTTATTAAAATCAGAATCACTTGTGAACATAATTATTTCAAGATTTAAAATGACAAGTTTTGACTGAAAGTCAATTGGAGCCAGATTTTTTTGGAACCCGCCTCTAGTGGCTGTCTCATGTACTGCACCTTTTTTGCACTTGCGCATTGGCTTCATTATTGAACCATACTTGTTTCGTCCATTTCTATATGCAGTCTATGCATTTAACGCAGTCAGTAAAATATCTGTTGCTGTAAGTTCAGCGTGTTATCATTAAGACCTTGTATTACACTTTTAATGTGCATCTACACTCAATATGTAATAACCACATCTGACCACAGAGAGGCGACAAACTGTTTTTCCTGATGCCGGTGGTGCAGTGCGTCCACCACCACCTGTCTGCAACAGCTGGACCAAGCCACCGTAAATAACATGGAGTCAACACGAAGCTGGAATTGTCCCTTTAGAATAAAAGCATCGACTTTTGTCAGGTGCCAGCCCTTCCACGGAAAAGACAGTGCAGAAGTAAAAAGATAATTTAAGAAAATGATATAGGTAGGTACAGGTATAAACAAAAGAGCAGCAATCTTTAGATGACAGAAGCTATGAGATACAAAATGTTTTCATTATTACAGTAGCAGTAACACAATAAGTAACATAAGTTATAAGATCAAAATAAATAATTGATTAAAATAACTGTTTTGAGAATTAATTAATTAACAGACTTGCTGTTGCTTATTAATTTTTGGTCCCTTGACAAATTGCTTTTTTAAAAAAAAATCATTTTAGTTTTAATTTACTTATTTATTTATGGAGTTATTTCATTATTTAATTTTCAAAACGTAAAACAGGATATGTATGTGAGTGTATAGAACAAGTTTAATAAGGCATTGCAAGTTTGTTTTTAGTTTTTTATAAAGACTTTTTTAGTATAATAAATAAAAAATCAAAACCAAATAGCAAACTAAACACTTTCGAAGACATACGTTTTTGATTTCTTTTTGAGGTCTTTTTTTAATATCACTGTACCGTATTCCGATCAAAGGTATTTTATTTTTCTACACCAATCCACCGGAAGAGTGTTTGTTATTGCAGATAACTGAACACAGGTCCTGTACAGTACACACAGGCTCGGATGAGGAAGTAGTGACACTGATACGTGCGCTGAATCGTACAGCGACGGAAAAAGTAAGTATGTTTTCATTTTTACGTTATGAAAGGAAGACTGACGCTGCACAATGTGTTTGAAATGTGTCATTTGTAACGTGAATTAATTAAATAACGCACAGCCCCAGATGTTAGCTTAACACAGGAGAGGCTACAGAGCCAAGCCCATCACGGTGCGCACAGTGTTATCACTCAGTATGAATGATGGGGCAGGGGAGGCTTTACAATACTACTAATAATAATAATAATAAGAAAAACAAACTGGCGGGGTTATGATTCAGACTGTATAAGGTTATCAGACTGTATGTTAGAAGATTCCCGTGTAAGGTGGTTGGGAGAGGTTGAGGCTTGTTTACAGACACCTGCTGTATAACAGGCCTGTGATGGGGTTTTATTTTAAGAAAACACGGCCTCATGTGCCATCATCTGTACATGTCAGATTATTGTACACTCAATCCTACTACTTTGCTATTAATCAGTTATTATATATTGTAACTGTTCCAGTTTTATGACTCATAACATTGGCATAATTTCAAATAACTGCGATATATTTTTTACTGGGGCTCTCACAGGTATGATAACAGCTAATATAAAGCATCCACTACATGAGGTTTATAAGACATTTATTTAGCAGTCCTGTTATATAGATATTTATTTAAGCAAACCTTAAATGGAGATTTGCCTGTATTTGTGTCTGTTGGTTTCCCAGCAGCCATGAAGCTTCGACTGCACTTTGTGGTGGACCCTATGGGTTGGCTGTGCATCAGCATGGTGTTTGGGATCTGGCTCTACAACTCCTTTTTTATTCCCACACTGGTTCTACTTCCACACTACAATGAAGGACACATCCCCTGGGCCATTGTTGTTTGTGAGTATATTAAAAAAAATGTGTCATTTCTCATTTATTAGAAGAGAAACTTTGATGGGTCTTGCACTTCGCAGTAGAGCTAATCTTTGTGTGTCTCTTTAGGTTATTACATTGCATCAGGACTCTGCATAGCAGCCCTGTTTAGAGCTTCCACAGCAGATCCGGGCCGACTTCCTGTGGACCCCCACATACCTCACTCTGGTACAGAAACAGAAAACCACCCTTCATCATAATCCTTTATATCCACAATTGGTTGAACATACTCACTGTGTCCACATTTCTCCTGATTGTTGTCTTCATGTCATAGAGAGAGAACACTGGGAGTTGTGCAATAAGTGCAACCTCATGAGACCTAAAAGGTCACACCACTGCAGTCGTTGTGGCCACTGTGTGCGCAGGATGGATCACCATTGTCCCTGGTAAGCACACAGTTGTGAAGTAGGAGGAACAAATTCTGAAATTAAGATATCAGAATTACCCATTACTCATTGATGATACTTTGTAAGATTAATTTTAGTTGGCTGTAATTGTAGTGAGAGTAATGTTTTTTCGTATTAACTGGCATCATATTACAACAGGCTACATCTGTCCAGTACAGATATAAACAAAGGTTATGCACGGTCATGTGCTGAATGCAGTTTATTCCCTTGCAGGATTAATAACTGTGTGGGAGAGGACAACCACTGGCTCTTCCTGCAGCTGTGTTTCTATGCTCAGGTCCTCAGTTTATTCACACTGGTGCTGGACTTCTGCCAGTACTACTACTTCCAGCCACTGACAGGACTAGACCAGGTAATAAATGCAAGGTTTTTTGGCCTGCAGTTGCATTTTGTGCTACAAGTATTCACTATTTTTATAAAATTATATTTTGGTTTGTGCCTTTGTTGCATGCTGCAAGTGTCAGCTACAACAGTAGTGAACAATATATGTTAATTTTTTACTATTTAAAGATCGTCAAATGAAACTTTAGCATTAAAAGATAAGAGACACCAAAAGGTTATTGCTGTTCTGCTTCACTCTGCCAGGAGAAGTTTACAACACGTCACGAGCTGGCTCTGTTGCGAGTCTCGGCGCTCATGGGCGTGGTCATGTTTGGTGGCATGTCAAGCTTGTTTTACACTCAGATGACCGGCATCCTCTCTGTGAGTCCTGAATAACTTATTTTTCTGGTTTCAACTGACATTTCAGGTCAAGCCAAGTTCTCTGTCTGTTTCCCCCGCTGCCATTATGCTGACGGGATTACGCCATCTCTTAATGAAATACAGCAAATATTCTCAAGATACTGTTGAATATCACTTTGTAGTAAAATAAGCACAGTAAGCCTAATTTAGCTTGTGTGTCCCATCTTTTCATAAATGAGGCAGCAGCGCACAAAGCTTCAGAGAGAACAAGATGACTCAGTGTACAGGAATAAAACAATCAATGCCAGTAAAGCAGTGATCAATAGAACAGAAACAAGAGAGAACGTGTACGGTGTGTGTGAGTGTGTGTGTTTGTAACAGTGTAAATTACAGCATTTAGCTGCTAGATAGTAATCTCTTACATCTTTTATGACGCAACAAAATGATGAAGATTTAATTACAAGGCTTCATCCAGGCTTCTTCCATAAGCTGTTGTCAGAAAACAGAAAACAATATGATGCTGTTGCTGTTATTGATGAGTCATGTGGCATGTAAATTAACTTATTTTGCAAAAACAATAATCCACTCATTACACATTGTTTTTTTTCCTCCCTCCTTTCACTAATTACAGGATATGACCACCATTGAGAAGATGTCTCAGTTCTCAAATGAGATGTGAGTCTGTTTTACTCAGTCTGTTTTAGTAGCAGTAATAGTTTGCACCAAAGGAAAAGGTTGACCTTTTGGGAAATATGCATATTCACTCCCTGGGGGTGAGTTGGATAAGAAAATGGACACCACTGTCATTACTAATCCATTAAATATAAGAGTATCCAAGTAATTAAACTGAATGGAGATCATGTTCCAAGATGCACTGTTTCTTTAAAGGATTAGTAAATGGAACATACATACTTATATACACAGGTTGATAGATGTAATATTGAGAGTCTAATGCCACCACATGATGCAGTCTAAATCACTATGTGTAGCTTCCTCATGGTGAACCCGTATGATGTCAGAGCATTTTAACCAATCAGGAAAATCCCCCATTTTCTGATTGGTTGAAAAGCTCTGACATCACACGGGCTCATTTAAAAAACAGCCTCAATTAAATCGTCAATGATGTCCTAAGTTTATGTCATAATCCAGGGGTTCCCAACCTTTTTTGCACCACGGACCGGTTTAATGTAGTGAAAATCACTGACCAGTCTTCAAGGTGTGGCAGATGAATACAGCAAAAATAAAATAACATAACTGACATTTAAACCAATGTTGCCCTTTTGCAAAAAGCTTTCCAGAGACATTTGTTTTTGACTCATATTCACTAGTTTGTGGGCTTATTTTTTGGTCATGTATCTGATACATCACGTGACCGAGACAAGCGTATTGACGTGTGAAGAGGCACAGGTGAAAGTTAAGTCAGAGAGAATCCAGTCGTTTTTCAAAATAAAACGTCTTTCAGACTCTACTAATCAATGCACCAGAAAAATTATAAAAATGATTTAGTCTTACTGTGAGGTCTGGGACCACTCTCATAATCTGTGTTTTGTTCATGGGTTTTCTATTTCTTTTAAGTTCTTTATAGACGTAATACTTGGGACTGTGTGAATCTTTTCTTTCCTTCATCAGATACAGCCTGAAGAGATCCTGGCAGTGGGCACTAGCTGAAGTCTGCGGCACTCGCTGGAAACTCCTGTGGCTCATCCCCCTCCGAAGCAGACAACCACTCCAAGCCAGCCACCACTTCCGCACCCACGTGTAGGCCTGGTAGCACCGCAGTGATCTCCTACCTGCACGATGGTAGGAGCTGCCATAATGAAACACTGTACACTCACTGTAAGGATCCATCTGCTCGCCCCCACCGTCCTCCTTTGTGCTCCGAGAGCTGGGCAGCGGTCTTGGTTTTCATCAGTGGATACTTAAAGCTGTTTTTTTTGTTTGTTTGTTTGATTTGCCTTTTTCTACAAGGCCCAGACTGGCAGGAAACAGGGTCAAGAAAACACCTTTGTGAGTGGTGGGAACATTTAGCTTTTTTTTACTCACTGTGACTGCTGCTTTCGAAAACCCACTTTTAATGGCTGATTGCATCAGAAGGATGGAAGTCTTCACCTGAAAGCAGCTGGGACCCCTCTCAGGTTACTTTAATAAAGAGCCTTTGCTACTGACCTTTAATCAACTACAGACCGAGCTAGGGTAACTTCAGTACGTCTACTACCGAGGCTTTTTTGGGGAAAGTTTGTGCCTTGTTTCTTTTAACCGTTTCTTTTTTTATTTGTCACATATGAGCTGTGTTTTGCTGAAATTTCTGGTAACGGGATCAGCTCCATTCCTTGGGAAATATGGTGATTATTTGGTGATTCGTGAATGTTTTCTTGCACTGATCTATCGTTTATAAAGTGTTGTTTTATGAAGCATGGCCACAGAACAAAGCTGAGCACTGATATTTTTGTGACGTATGTATTGACCAGCAGATATGAAGATGTGTAATAGGGAGCGGTTAGTTAACACTTTACAATGCTACTGTAAAAACAAAACAAAAAAGTTAGAAACAAGATAATACAACCAACCTTAGGCTGTATCTGTTATAGTGAAAGCTGCAGTTTTTCTCAGAGTATAACATTATTCCTCAGCCAGTTAATGTCATGACCTGATTATAACTTGATGTTGATTTTGTTTTTAGTGAACAAAGGGGTTTGAGTGTCTAGGACTAGTTTTCTGTTTTGGGAAGTATGCTAGCCTCCTTATTTGCTGAATATTAGATGAGAACATTGATACCGAGACAAATTAACATAAACCACCAACTGTAAAAGCGCAACTTATCTGTTTACATTTTTTTTTTTTAGAGAGAACTTAGTGAGCGGTTAGCTGTAGCTTCACAATTGCTGAACAGACCCGAGAACGGTGCCAATCTTCTCATCTCACTCCACAAGAAACAGCAAATAAATGTATTTCCTACAAAATCCTTTAAATGCTGAAATCTATTCTATCAACCGTAGCACTTACAGTACAGTGCTTTGGCACAAATAACTTGAATACATCTTTCATTTTATACTCTTTAAAATATCATTTGTGATGTATCAGTTTAGTGCTGCAGTTTTCATAGTTAATGTGTCCAAACAAGTGACTTTCTAAATGCAGAATTTCAACACTGAATATAAATTTATGGTGGTTTTGCTGTTTAGAGGTTTTATTTAATGGGATACGTAATGTGATGATAATAATCTTATGTCATTGTCTGTAATACTTGGCAATCTCTTAGCTGCATAGCTTATCACATGTGGGAAATATTATGATATCCAAGTAGTTTAAGTGCCTGTCTAGGTCTCCTCACAGTTCATCATCATCATCATCACTGTATGGCTCACTGTACAAGCCAAAGACCTGGGGAAATGTTGCAATAGCGTTGAGTAAATGCATGTTTCACTTAATTTGTGAAGGTAGCGTTTCAATATTATGCACTGAATTCCACATTAGCGCACAGTCTGTTTTACTGCATCAGTGGTATGTCTGGAAGAAGGTCCTCACTTGAAGGTAATTTATTTCATATGTACGCTTTGTCCAGGTTTTTGCATTTGCATGAGTGTGTGTTGATATCTTTGCTCAGTGATTTTTTTTATAACCCATATTCAGGTTCTTGGATGTTTGTGTGATTTTGATTTAGATTTTTTTAGGGTAATGATGGAACAAATCTGCATGATTGGTACTCGGACAAGTGGACACTGATACGTTATTTTTTGTTGTCTTATCGGTTTTGAAAGCAATAAGCATTGCATGTCAGTAAAGCCATTTTTACTGTTGAAAATCTGATATGTATTGCAAAGTTTATACACTGGTGGATGTGTCACTAACGCGTGAGTACCCGACATAAACATTTGTCCAACTGCGGCGTGTAGTTATATAGGATTTTGTTCAGTTAACATGCCGGCCTCTACACCTCATGCTGTGAGGAACAAAACCTGATGTGATTAAAACTGGAGGTGTGAAGATTTCCATGAGGCTGCGCTCACTTCCTCTCACAGCCGTTACCCCTAAAGTTCTCACTTCAGATCTGTTGTGTGTTTGCTCCACTTCCTGTTTTGTTGGATGTTTTTTTTATTCTTTATTTTGTTGAATTCTGACCTCAAACACTGGAACAGTCATGTTTTGTGAATTATACTAAATATGCCACGTTTCTTTGTGTCTAGAAATCCTAAGACAAGTTGCAAATTTATTATATTAAAAGCATATTAATTATTGTGATTATAGAAAACATAGGTATTTGAATAAATTAGATTCTGAGTAAGTTTGAACAGATTCTTTTGCCTTTTTTTGCCATTAACCTGAAAATGGACTGCATCTGCACCTTTTACGGAAATAAGGAGGGAAATTATTGTCACACGATCAATATTTTTAAAAATAGCATTTATCAAACGGAGACCTTGGCTATGAAAGCTGGCAAGGAGATCTTTATTTTTAGCCAGCACACCTCTAATGAAGCACAGAAAATATGATAGGAATGTATCAGAAAACTGAAAAATATAACTGTGTGGATTACACTACACTATGCAGTGCAGGTCATGTCAATCATCCATATTTTCTGAGGATTTTTAGGCTTCCCAGCGTGTTTCGATGCATTACAACAATTTAAAATTGCTTGATTACAAGAAACAGTGCTGATATTCAAACTCCTACAACCACAGACACACCTGCTGCTCTACAATATGACATTATTACATTGTTAATACCCCTGCATAAATATTGTACTGTTGTAGTGATTTGATATTGTTGGATAATTTAGTTCTGCTTCTCAACCTACCAGCCTGGTTTCAAAAATTACAAATAAGAAGGAATTATTCACATTTTAATATGTTTGGTTTTTATTTATTTTTTTATTTTGTAACAATCCAAACAAAGTCAGAAACCACTGGTTTAATATACACATAAATGTATTGCATAAGCTTATTATATAAATATAATTGAAGTTACAGGTAGAAAGAACTGTTTTTGATCTTGTAAAGTAGACTAGTACTTTGTTACAGTCCCCACTAGCTGTTTATGTTCACCTCAAACTATATTAGTCACATATAATATTTAAACAAGAAGACAGAAAGGTTTTATTCAGATTTAAAGTAGACACCTGACACCCCAGCACCAGACTCAGATGTCCTGAAGGTTTGATTTGCTGTTGCTCTCAGTGCACTTGCTCTCAGAGCTGAGTGGTGGTTCAGCTGTTTTTGGCCTAATGCCCACTGCCCCGAAAAGTCCTTAAGTCTCAGTGAGCCGTGTGTAATGTGTGCGTGATCCGTGAACATTATCTATGCGTGTTGTCTAAAATGGTTACAGGTTTTTATTGTAACATATAGTGCACACACACACACACACACACACACACACACACACACTGTACTGCCCTCAGCAAACCACAGCCAGCTTGGTCTTGACAAATCAAAATCATAAACAAATCATTATTCCTGTATTGAAGTATGTTGAAGGATCATTAATAGTAAAATAAAACAGCACAATAGTGTATGTCAGCCTTCTAACTCTACCACATGAAAGCGATATATAACCTCTGGGAGAGTAAATGATAATTAGTAACAGTTAAATATTTCAAAAAACAGACCAGTCACTGTAAAAGTTGTGTATTTGTATGTTTCACATTACAAATATTTCATTTTTACCAAAGTATACCATCATAAAAACAACATAAAAATGTAATTACCATTTAAAGAATCCGCTCTGCATGTTGATAGCAGGCTGCAGCAGCCTGGGTTAAACGTGCTCCTAATCTCTGGTAATGGTTGGTCAACTGGACTAATTAAATAAGTGACCACCTGCTATTTTTATGGTCTATGACATCTGGCTGAACAAAAGAAATAATTAGCCACATGCTTGATAAACATAAAGTATGCTTGGAGCAGTTAGTGCTCAGATACGAGGCTGTTTACCTGTCTAGGATTGGAGTTAGTGGCTTGGCGTGTTCTGCTCCTATTTTGCCGAGACACGGATTAACTCTATGAACACAGAATTTATTATTGGATCACTAATTATGAGTCGCATGATCATTTTTAGATTTCCATCCATATGGGCTGTATATCCCATTTGACATAATGGTTCAGATCTCCACTATAACCAATATGCTTTGATGACTCACATCCTTTTGCAAATTTCCCAATGTTTGCATCCATAAAATTCACATAAATCAATCTAAACTTCTCTTTGAATGTTTGAAATAAACATTTTTATTGACTCTCCAAATGCACTTTGACAGAGTAATAGAATATTGATGTAGTTTTCTATCTACTAACACCAAAGGCATAATTAGATTTGTTAGAGCTCAGTGAGTCATGTGTGTGGCAGGTGTCTGCTACGTTCCTCCATCTTCAGCTCCGCAGCTGAACTTTCAGAACACAGAGGTATTGATTGGGCTATTGATTTTCAAATAAGCTGTCATTGTAGAAAGTAGAAATCCAATTAAAAGTTGAACTTGAAACAGTTAATCCAATCAAGACGATGAAATGTATCGATCGGAACCTCAAAATCAATAAGGGGCGCGGGCGGATCTCATGTGAGCTCGGCCTTCGACGTTTTCCTTTCTCTACAAGAATGAAGCACACACGTGGTGTCAGAGAGGTTGTTTTTTTATGTGTTTAACTTGTTTTTCTTGTGTTCTGTTAACAACACCTTTTCCTCTTTATTGTGGGGGTGTTACAGATGCCACAGCTCGAGAAAGATAGTAATCCTAACTGCAAAATTCACTTTTTCCTGATTTTGTCAAAGTCCAAATGTGCAATTATATAAACAAACGTGAAGCATTTCAAAAAATCAGCTCAGAAGTTATATAGGCCCATTTGTTACTGACAGACAGAGGAGGAACCTCCTGCCAAAGCTGCTTATGAATAAACAACCATTCATCAGCTACACCTGCTTTATCCTGCAGAGAGACTGAGGGGGATGGAGCTTTTTCCAACTGGTATAAAAACACATATGAAAGTTTTTTTTAAAAAAAATAATTAATTAAACAGCCTTTTTTGTGATTTGCGCTAGGACAAAAACACAACTTCCACACAGAACACAAAAAATCATAGTGTGGGTTTCTAGAACAAGACAGCGGACTCCAAACAGAAGCAAATATGAAGAATAAGTCTGAAAGTCATAAAGTATTGAGGCGTTAGCCCTTTAATTCTGCACACACAGGTCTGCACACAAGTTTTTGGATTACCGTAATTATGTCACGGTTTGCGCAATCAGAAAAATTCCAATGGCTCTGAGAGCTGAGATGTTGCACTTTACAGTGAATATGGTGTCATTACGGTAATTCCACAGGCGCCTCTCTCAGAAGCCGGAAAAATAGCTGATTTATTTTGTACTACGCGGTGTAAGAGTGTGATAACAGTGACGATTAAACAAGAATAGCAGAAAAACACAAAAACTGGTTTTGATTTTAGAGTTTTAGTGAACGAAAAAACTGCATCTGCACATGAATGTTAGGTTTTACGTGTTAAATTTTAATTTGAAATCAAAATAAGTGTAAAAAGTGCAGGTGGAAATTTGGAGGTACAGGTGTTAAGGGTTAAAGAGGGTCTCCAACATTGATGTTAATAAGGATAAAGAGGTTTATATAACATATAACTTTTTTAATTGTATTTTGACTAAGGAATAAAACATGAAAACACATTTTAGAGTTTTTATTTTTAAGATTCCTGTTTCTCACTTTCATCCCCACAGAGTAATATTCATTAATTGTCTTTTTTCCCCCCAGTGTGAGCTGACATTTGTCTGCCATGGCGACTGCTGAGTGTCTCATTGTCCTCTCTGTTTAAGAAGCAGTTCAATTAGCCGGCTCCTAATTAGGATCTTAATTAGTACTTGATTAAAGTCAGGTGCACTGAAAAGGTCAACTGTAAACAGGTACTTATGGAGAGCAGCTATACAGAGCAATCAGCTTTACCACAAACACTCAGCATGTTGTCTAAACTGGAGCGTCATCCACTCCTTCATTTCCACTATTTTGTCTGTTTATAATTAATCTTTATTTGTATTCCCCTAAAATATGATGTCTAATAACTGCTGTGTGTGCTTGCCAAAAGTGACAATATAACTAGATTTCTGAGTATTACCCCTTGTTTTTTGTCTCCCACCTCATTTATTTGTTGTAACTGATGCTAAGTTACTGTTGCTAAGTCCACCCACCATCCCCGTGGGGAAATCCAGCTGCCACCGAGCGGCCTCAGCGAGGAGGATTGGAATGTGGCAGGAGAGAAAAGGTCTTTTCAACTGGCATTCAGATAACATTTACATGGACACGCCAAACGTCTTAATTTATGGATCAAAATACAGTCGGAGCCCTGAGTCCGTGGGGAACTTTCAATGCAAAGGGTCTTTCGATGACTACTTGATATTTATGACTGCTTTTTTGGTAATAGATTGAGGTACCTTTGAATGTCATCTCCAGTGACATTTGATAATCCTTCACCCAAAATCCTCACAACAGAGCAGGATCTGAGTATTTTGAGGCGTCTCATCTACCCACACGCTGATATCAAGCTGCCTTTGTTTTCTTTCTTAATGAATAATTCCCAGGTTTGTCCTCAGAAAACATAAGAAGAAGAGGTCAACACAGAGACGTGTACAGGCCAAATGTCAGCGCTGACTCACAATCAGCTCGTCAAGAATGATGCTCCTGTTCTCAGTGTCTGCTGTGGACAAATGCATTAAAATGAGAATATTTTTTGCAACAATTTAGTTTGCATTGTTGTTGTAATTCATTTCTAGCACTTTGTACAAGAAGTGTAAGAGAGGGAGAGGAGAGGGGAGGGGAGGGGGGGGGGGAAGGGGGAGGAGGAGGGGGG
>OOFC01013420.1:0-48721 GCA_900323345.1 Pseudochromis fuscus | reverse complement strand
CTCCTTTTCACTCCACCCTTGCCCTCTCTCTCCCTCTGTTTCTTTTATTCTCACTCATCCACCACCCTCCTCCTCCTCCTCCTCCTCCCTCTCTTTCTGTGGCTTTGTTTCTTTCCATCAGGTGTCCAAATGACTTTACTGGTGATCGCTGTCAAACCTACGTTATGGCCAGTTTCTACCGTATGTCAATTTCCTCTTCTGCCACTCTGTCAGACTGTCCTCGTGTCATGTGTGCATGCTGGGTGTAGAGAGGCTGCATTAATCGTCTGTTATTACCTAATAGTTGTGTCTGCGTCTCCTCTGACTCATTCACAAGCTGGCATAGATTAGCCGAGACTGTGTTTGGTCTGCATGTGATGTTGTGTGCCCTTTTACTCACAGCACGTTGCATGTGCATCCTCAGAGTTAGAGCTCATAGTGAAGTCCGACAGCAACAAGTGGGTGTCTGAATTTAGAAGCTTTGTGCAAGTTGAATTACACGCGAGCTGCATGTAACAACACAGTGTAACAGCAAAAAAGGATTTACTAAAACACCGCGTCGAGCTGGCTTACTAATGACGGCTGTTTATGCAGTCAGCTGCAAACATGCAAGCATGAATGATTCTACTAGAGCTGATCCATGGAAAGCCAGGCATGAGCACTTAGCATCAACTAATAGGCATGAGAAATGATTGAATCTGATAGGTGCTGCACCAGCTTAACTGATAAAAACGTGTTTGTTAAGGCCCAGAACCTGAAGTAATCTAATCAGCTCCAAATTAGATCTTGTAGTTAATATATATCTTGTTGTTAATATAGGCTTTTATTATATTTTCCAATTAAGGTACTATTTCTGCAAAAAAATCTCAGTTCAATTGTGACCACTTTTAAATGTTTAGATTCCAACACTTATTCTTGACTAATGTGATTTGATCTTAAATATAAACAAGTATTTACCAAAGGTCTAAAAATTTACAGCAAATGTTTTAAATATTATTGTTGCTCGCAGGATCTTTAACTACAGCGTGTATGCACATGCAGCATCGGCATAGCATCACTTCAAAATGTGACAAAATATCTACTAACACACAATATTTTTACATTTTTAGAACAGTTGGTAACTTGCTGAAGAATTCAATTACAGCCAGTCTAAAAAAAAACAACCTATATATTTATATACTACCTGAACATTGTACAAATTACATTAGTTGCTAACACACATTACTTAGGAAGAAGCATCAAAATGGTATTTTCACAGCAATTGTCCTCAGCACAGAGTTCACGCGCTGTAGTAGAGTGCCGTGTCAAACGGCTCGTACTAGCTTGGGGTAAGAGAAGTCAACCCTGCACCATTCCACACGGCAACATCAGCAAACACATCCATCAACTGCAGAATTACACCAAGATTAGAGGAAGGTTTGTGGAGGACTACGGCTTGATAGATCATGCCCCGAAGGTTTTTTCGCTTTGAAAACGATCCACATGGACTAGCCTCATGCCTCTTTAGATTATCTACTTGTTAATGTGGTCTACATTGTTTACATGTCACTATTACTTATTGCTTGATTACATGTAAAGTATGTCTCGTGATGTTGAAGTGACCTGATGTTAATAAATCATAAACAGGAGCGTCTTTATGGAGCTTAGGCTTGTTTTTTATGCGAGGAAGACGCTGTATACACGAGATTAAAGATGGTGTATTGTAATAATATAGAATTAAATGCAAACCCTGTAATTGAAGTCGTATAATAGCAAAGAATCTCCTGCTATTGTGCTGCATATTTGTCAGTATCATGTCTTTGCAAGCCCCTATGGTTGCAGTTCAGTGTAACATTGCAGTTAGAAAAGCTACATCTGCTTTTGGAGTTGCCTACTGCTGCCTACAGAGTCTCATCTCTGTAGTCTGACTTCTGGAGCTTTCTCATGCTGTTTGTTGTATGTTGGCACTGAGTACAATGCAAAAAAACCCCTTCTTAACTACAAGTAATTTCATCTCACATTAAGTCGTAATGCACTGTGCTGAAATTACTTGTTTTTTTGGCAGAGTAGACAGTGGTGTGTGGGAGCTCTTTTTTTTCTTTTCCTGCATTCTGTTTAACTTCAGTGCAGCTGTGCATCTGCATCAAGGACACCGTTTATTTCCTGCTCTCATCCAGCTACATGAGCACAGACCGGCCTTTGATTATTTGGTTTGCGTGGCGATACGTTCAAACTGATCATTTGTGCTCTCGAAAGACAGAATTATATGTATATATATAAAAAAAACTTAATGAAAACAAAGAGATTTAATAAAAATCAAAGTTAGCACGAGATGCATTCTTACCTGTTAACATGCACATCGCACAAAAAGGAAAAATAGCTTCTCGCTGATTGCGCTATCATGGAAAAAAGTTTCATTTACTCTATATTAAGGAGAATAAATCAAATTTTGTTATAAAGAGCAGGCCTTTTGTGCACACACACACATCTATTTCATACTGAACAACCCGCCTCCTTGAGCGGCGCCTCCCATCCCCAGAGGATACCAAAGAGAAGGAGGATGGCTTCTGCTCCTCCGCCATAAGGGCTTGGATTAATAAGAGCATGTTGTCATAAGAACAGCTGGGACTTTCTGCAGCCCAAGTAAAGCAAGTGAGTTGCCAGAGATATGGACTCAGCTAGTTGGTACAACCTCTATGTGGCCTCACTCTGCCGTATAATATAAAGTCCAGCTATAATTCTTCTTATTAAGCGTGATTATTCCAATACAGTGCAGCTACACTCCTTTTAACTTGCCTGTTCATGCGATGGGTGTGTCGGGGAACTGACAGTGTAGCATTTTTAGAAAGCAGAAAAATGAAAGCACAGGTAATCTCTGCAGATGACGCATGTTTTCCCCACACAGTGATAATGAGAGTGGCTATGCACCTAATATCCTATTCCCTTTAGGAGATTTTGTTTGGTTATGTAATGAAAGAGTCTTTTTTGGTAACCTGAAACCTTCGTCCCGAATGTCTTGTAAAACCCTGAACTGTGGTGTTTTCTCTAATAGCAACAAAAACACTGTGTTGAGACATACAGGACATAGAAATTCCTTGCAGTGCATTATTAGTTTTATAAAAATGTAGAAGTCGTAACAACTGACATGAAATTAACTGTAGCTGTGTCGCCATGTACACAACTGCAATGTGCAGTAGTTTTCTGTGCATTTGTGGTTTGACGTGTGTGTTGCATGCTGGTGTCTCGTCTTAGATGTACGTCATCCTGACATTTACTGACAAGTGTTTGTCGTCTCAGTTGCTGTAATGCCAAGTTGTGTTTGCTCCACTATATATTAGAAGGTGCCACTTTCTTAATCTGGTCTTTTGTTTCTTTTTTCTGTTTTTTTGTTTTTCCTTCCAACTCTCAACCCTCTGCAATGGCAGAGCATCTTGGGATTGAATTTATGGGTATGGAACAATCCATTTTGATTCTAAGTCCTAGCATAGCTGCTACGATGTCCTTCATTTTGATGTGCTTCTTGTTTCGTCTGTGGTGTGAACTGTAAATCATATCGTCCCTTGATTAACCAATCAATCGCTCGAGTAATCATACCATAACACAGCAGAATGACAAACTCCCCGTCGATGCAAGTGATCCTCCATCAAACATCATTAACATGGATGTAATCGCTTCCACCTCCTGCAACATGTGCAATGGAAAAGTACTTTCCCTCTCGTCTCACTCACAGTAGCATATTTTCCGGTTTGGACTTTGGTTCCTTATTCCATTTGTAACAAGCATGATCTGTCATGTTTGTAGCTCCCAGATTCCTTCCTTCAATATCCTATCTTTCCAACCATTTTGATCTCATCCCCTCAGTGTGTGTGTGTGTGTGTTTGTGTGTGTATCTTTTTCTTTTGACATGCCACCTCTCTCTTTTTATTTACATGTAATCTTGTCTATGCTTCTTACATCACCTCGTCGTTAGCATAGCTGAAATGTAATATTAAAGTCTAAAATGCAGTATCTGTGTTACTGGTTTGAATTATCCTTCAAGGAGTATATGCTGTGATGTGAGCATGCAGTGCTATATTTAGACCCTACAGTATTTCTTCTATCTGCAACTATTTCCATCCTCTTTCATTGTTCGCTCTTGTTTCCAGAAAAGGGCTTTAGAGGTTGAGAGTGTGACATTTTCATGCTATTACACACACACATTTAAGGAGTGAACTAGTGGGATATTGTGTTATTTTAGCAACACCAGAATGATTCCCTCTGTTTAAAATTCATTATCAGTAGCCAACAAGAAATATTAGTAAAATATTACCCACTTCACTGCTATAAATAAACTGACTTCAGTGATTTATTTATTGTGTCACAAACTTGACACAAATTGCTATTGCTGATGTAAAATGGCTGCTGGTGAATTGAAGGAAGAAACCTCAGATGGAAGGAGTTGTACAAATTCAATTCCTTTTTATTACATTATTTATCAGGGACCGCGCTGCCTCTTTGCTCCATCATTTTCCCGAGGGGAAAACAAAGAGACGACCTCAACCTCACATGAGCTCCTCTCTGGAAAAGACAAAGCAAACAATCAAATTTCATTTTAATGATGATCCATCTCCAAATTCACTTGTTTCATAAATTATTATAAAATAAGATCTCAACCTTGTACATCACTGAATGCCTGAGTAGATGAATACTTCTAATAGTGGGCGAGATTGTTCAGGAAGTCATGCAAGCGCCAAGTTTCGATGAATCAAAGTTGAGTAAATCCAGTGTAGAGGATCATGACAAATATTGAACATTTCAGATTTATTGTGCAGTTTTCAGGTTCTGCTGGTCATTAATCAAAGGCTGTCTCATTATAGTATCATGTATACTTTGAAATCTCTTTGAATTTCTCAGGAATACAGTTGCTTAATAGATCAGTCACACCCCCCCACCTACGCAGCTTTACCGCAGCGCAGGGTGCAACAGCATCTGTTGTATTTGTGATTATATATGAGGGGAAGTTTGAGTGTGAAGTGAGTTGTCAGGGAAGGGAGGATGAAGCTTCATACTGCTCAGGATTTAGTCAAAAAAAAAAAAAAAAAAAAAAAAAGCTGTTCAGATGTACAGTGGGAACCATGACCACCTTGAAGACGCTAATTTTTCTTTCCTGTCATTTCTCTCTGTTTTGTGTGTGTGTGTGTGTGTGTGTGTGTGTGTCCATGTATTTGTGGGTGTGTTGTTGACAGAGGCAGAGGAACTCTACCAGAAAAGAGTCCTGACAATCACGGGTATTTGTGTGGCTCTGTTGGTGGTGGGCATCGTTTGTGTGGTCGCCTACTGCAAAACCAAGTAAGTCCAGCTCATAAGAGGATCAGCTCATCAGGATTTTTCTGCTTTTATCCACATGTAGCCATTTTACCTTGTACATTTGATCAGAAAATTACAGTTCACTGCGAACTCCAGCCACCAGTGTACTGTTTGCCTGTAATGTGCACCACAGGTGGTAATAATAGCTTCCTGTGTTTACTTTAGTCCTTTTATTTCATTCATTTAAATTGTTAATGTAGGTGTTAGATAAAAGGCTAATGTAAATGATTAACAACAACTGAATAACCAAAATTTGCTCAACAGGAAACAAAGAAAGAAGATGCACAATCATCTGCGACAGAACATGTGTCCAGAACATCCCAATCGTAACCTAGCTAACGGACCCAATCACCCAGGACCCGGCCCAGAGGAAATCCCTATGGTAGATGTAAGTTACTGAGAGGATTCCTAACATTATTAAAACACACACACACACAGATGTACACCAAATGGACCTTTGCTTACATAATCAAAGTTTGTCTTTTTTCACATTTCTCCATCTGCCAAATCCATTTTTCTTACCAGTACATATCAAAGAATGTCCCGGCAACCGAACGAGTCATACGGCCTGCAACAGAGGGATCGTTTCCCGCCAGTCATGCCTCTTCCAGATCTCACAACTCTTCCACACGAGCCCATTCATCAACTCACAGGTAGGCATGCACTGTATGTTTCAACATGTGTACTTTATATACATAAATCATAAAGTGATGGTATTATTTTGTGTGCCGAGGTTATGTATAGAGCACACAGCTTTGACACTGGCCAGTAGTTATGAGGAACAGATGGATCCAGGTTAGGTTTGTGTTTGGCATGAGTGCAAACTTTCACCGAGGCATAATCCAGCTCTACCAAAGCTATAGACTGAACACTGCTGCCCTCCTGTGGTGAAATACCAATACTCGCTGAATCATTATAACAGAAGATAGGGATTTTTCTGGATTTAAAAAATCAAAATGTAGTCATCTGTTCCTTGGGTAATACTGATCTCTCTCTAAAAAAAAAAAAATGTCCAGTGCTTCATATGTGAGATATGATACATCAAAAGAGGAAAAGGATCATAGTCCATGAGAACAGAGCAATGCGAGTTTAATTCTGCTCCAGTGTATCATTGTAGATTCATTGATTAAAATCTCTGCCTTGAGACAGGTGCAGATTGATTATCGAGTTTCCTTTTCAAAGGCCATAGCTCTGTTTGAAAGAAGGAAACTATAAAAGAGTAACACTGGGACACACAGAGGGGCGTGTGCATGTTAACACTTCTTTTATTTGTCAGACACGAGGAACGGACATGGAGCCTGGAACATTCTGACAGTATCCTCTCTGACTCGCCGGGAATGATGTCATCATCCGTGGGGACCAGTAAATGCAGCAGTCCCGCGTGCATGGAGGCGCGGGCACGGCGCGCTGCACACTGTGGTTACTCTGACCCCCATCGGCCGGGGCTACAGTACGGGGACTCCTTCGACTCGCTGGGAGACTCTCCGCACAGCGACAGGTGGGAAACAGGCCTGTGTGGCTGATATGGCACTGGGTTTGTCATGAACATTTTGAGAAGTTTCCTCTCTCTGCTGGTTCTCTCTCAGCCTCGAGAGGCCAGTCAGGGCACTCTGAGAGACTCAGTGGAAACTGACACACAGCAGGCATGATGATGAAATACGCTAAGGTAGGCAAGAGTGAGAAACAGTGCTTATTTTAAATGGGAACTCTGTGCATACAACTAATGTAACATCATTTTCTGGCCATTATGTAATTCTAATTGGCTAGTGTTCCCTCTAATTTTATTTAACTGAAGGAACCGTGTGACATTTTGTGAATACACTTTGTTTGCCATCTTGCCCTCAGCCACATGAGAAGATGATATTTTTGTTCTATGTGTCACACAGATAGGTCTAGGATGGGTTTATCCAAGGTTAGCACACAGAGTAGAAGCAAGAAGAAGCAGTCTGTCAGAAGTGAGGAAATATGCCTTTCATCCACTCCTCAGCCGTCTATATTTATCCCGTACATATTTCTGTAGTGGAGGCACAGAGATATCAATCTTCTCATGTGACTCTGGGCAAGACAGCAAACAATCGTGTTTCCCAAAATGTTGAACTGCTCCTTTAACAAGAACTAGAACTTGAGAGCTCAAACGCAGTAGATCCACTCTAAATAATGTGCTTCCAGGCCTTCCACATGCTCTTTATTCAAGCAGTGCATTTCAGTAGTTGTCAGTGTTACCCATGACCTGAATTTGAGCTTGCTTTTTAGATTCCTAAGATAGATCCCTGACTTTGTTATAGGGCTCGATAGTGACCCCCTCAAATCCCAAAATAACCTCCCGGCTCACTGCTGATGTTTTGAATTCCAATACACTTCCAATACGACTGAGCATCCTTCACTAAACAAACTTTTATTAGCAGTGAGTTGGGAGGAAATCTGGGAGCATGCTTGATCTCTACTGAATCAACACAACCCCCATTAAGGGCTTCCTGTTACTTTCATTTAGGTGATTATTCACCTTAAAGTCTCCAGAATCCATATTAACCCTGAAGTCTTGCTTCATGAAACTTGATTATGCTCACATCAGACACTGGATCACCATTAAAAAAAAATACTGATACCTCATTGGACCATAAGGACTGAAGGAAAAATCGTAAGATTCAGGGGAGTCCGATATCTGAGCACACGTCTTTTACTGAGATTACTTTTTATTGAAGACAAAAGTGGTCACATTCCCAGATTAAATTTGCAACAATGCAACAATAAGGTACATTTAGTTTTAGTGTAAAATCTGCATAGTTCACAGGCATGAGGTCACACAATGAAAAAAACATCTTCCTCATATAGAGCCAATTTAAAAGAAGTATTCAGTGGATCAGTGTGTGTATCGTAGCCTTTGATAATCTGAAGGGAAGGTGCAACGAGATAGTCCTATTGCTGCTTCCCTTTAGACAAGAACATAACATCAGGCTAGATCCAAGACTGTTTGTTGAGGTTTTATTATATCAGCCAAAGGTAAAACTAGAAAACAGTGAGAGAGCACAGACCTCAACCAAGGTATAATCCAGCTGTACTGACGTTGTATACTGAACACTGTTGCCCTCTTGTGGTGAAATAACGACACCATCTTGTTAAAACATACACAAATTGTGAATGATTTTCAGTGATTTTTATCAAACACATTTTCATCCTCTTGTCTTGCCCAAAATTAAATCATTTGTTGCTTGGGTCATATCCCACCTCTCAGATCAGTTCAGTAATCATTCTACTATGTCGCTAACAGGATGGACAGACAGACAAATGCAGGCAAAAATATAACCTCCGATGCAGAGGTAACTAAACCTCTGTGTGGTGATATATGGCCTGAAATTGCTGTAAGGTGCAGAGATGTTTTTCCAGCTTCAGTTTTGTTTTGACAACTGCGCCAAAATGAAAGTGATGTGGCAAGATGGTTTGTACGGTGGCTGAAACTGAACCAAAATATGAAAATCTACAGCGAAATGGCCAGTGCCTTAGAGACTGTCTGTAAATAGATAAATAACCAGACAAGACATGTCCTGCCTTTTATGTGCTTGAGTTTTTAAGATATCAACAATACCGGAAAACAGCAAGCATGCTTGCATGAATATATAATTATGGCTGCCGAGTTGTTATGCAGAGCCAGATTGCTTAATCAACATCCCCTCCGAGTCATTCCAGGTAACAAGTACCTCTTCCATCACGGTGACAGCCTTCGCATCGGCTGAATCAGCAGTGTTGTGGGAATATCTCAGGCTTGTGTCTCACACAACCTGTTTCCTAGGCAATAAACAGACACTCCACACACTCTGGTCCCCACCAGTCATATTTAAATCATCAGCTATCTTTATTTTATTTTACACAAATGTTTCTTTGGATTTTGATTATAATACTGTCACTGTAAGGAAAATCCTACCATATGTTATTACACCTTTTTTTTATGTTCCCTTGACAATCTAAATTTAGTCAGGTATTGTTCAGTCTGTCTTTAAAGATTATTATTGACTTTATTTTTGAGAAATACTTTTTCAGGACTAATGTTTAACAGTCTCTAGTGGGTTTGCATCTTCAGGGTTCTCCATATCGACTTCAGCATTTACCCAGTGTGTCCATATGGGGATAGGACATTTAATCAATGGATCTCAAATTGTCAAAATGAATAGCACACAAGTCTGTACAATAGCATGCTAAATATTAAGCCAATGTGCAGCTACAAACAACATGAAATCAACACAGTAAATATATCGTACTTCAATAAGTAGCCCAACTTAAAGAGTTTGTTTTGAAAAGTGTTGTCAAGTTGAACACAGAGTTGGCTGGGTGATCTTGTTGGGCAGGTTGGTCCAGAGCCTAGAGGTACTAAGGAGGAAAGTTAAGTCTTCATCGTGCCTCCTCCAGTCACTTCCAGTAAACTGCCTCAGAAGTTCAGATACAGCCAAGTGATCATCAAAGAACTGATGCGATGATGCCATATCGAAAACAATCTTACCTGTACGGAGAAGCTGCTCTGCAGAACAGTGAATGACTGAGTTTGGGCCACGTTACCAAGATGTGCACTAGTATTAAGTTTGTTTATTATATGACATCTGTATTAACAAAAAAGGGGAAAGAGTCGAATAGGTTACCAAATATATTCACATAAAGTGACAGAATACAGTACATTAAATTCTGAACTGATGATCGTTGGAAATAAAAGGCACTTTTTGGGCAAATCTGTGTGTGAGAGATGTCTTGTGTGAAGTTACCTTACAGCAGCTTAAGCTCAAGGAAAAGTCTTAAAAGCTAAACTTGTATATATGGAACAATATTTAGTTACATTGAATATTTAGGTACCAGTGGAGGGTGTGTAGTGTTCATGCAGCTGACAAAATGCCTTGTGAAACCTTCAAACTGTTGTACACTCCTCTCTCTCATTTCCTTTGTTCTTCTCTAATTAACTATAACCTCTCCTCTCTGTATTTACCACAGATACGTGTCAGCCCTGACAACACCAGCCCGCCTCTCCCCAGTGGATTTCCATTACTCATTACCCCCGCAGGTGCCTACCTTCCAGATCACATCCCCCAATGCCAGCCATGCCATGTCGCTCCCCCCTGCTGTCCACAATCCCTACCCTCTGGAGGATGACCAGCCTCTGCTGCGCCGCTATCAGGTGCCCCTACACGATGCCCAGTGCCAGGAGCCGTACCGGCAGCAGCGCCGCACCTATCTTAACGACAGCAGGGGAAGCCTGCCCTCCAGCCCCTACCGGCTGGCTGAGGAAGAAGACTATGAGACCACCCAGGAGTATCTCTCCTCTCGGGAGCAACCAAAGAGAAGTGGGTCCAGTGGAACTGGGAGCCGACGCTGGCGGAGATCCAGACTGAACGGCCACGTGGCCCCGCGTGGATATGAGGCATCTCGGGACTATGGGTCTCGAAGCTGCCTAACAGATAGTGAGTCAGAGGAGGACGGTGAGAGCACGCCCTTCCTCAGTATGCAGAACATGAATGCCGAGCCCTCCACCATCTATAGGCCGGTGGACAGTCGGACTTCTCACTCGTCAGGGCGGCACAGTGGGCATGGCAACATGCATACAAGACTCACACACTCACGCTCCAAACCGGACAATACACCCCATTAAAGAGTGATAATGAACCAACAAAAATCAATATAGTATAGACCTGCATCTATAAGAAATATTTTTATTTTATATAACTGACAGATATTCTAAACAAATGAAATATTTATTTTCATTTTAGCAAAAGTTGTCTACTAGTTAACAGCAAAGACTTTTTTATAGGGAAAACTCTATTTATATGTACATTTTGATTTACAGCATAAAAAGATGTGCCAGTTTTTTCACAACGTAAAAAATAGAGTAATATTGTGGTGCCTTTTGCTGTATGCCGATGCCAGAGGGCCAGTGGAGGTTTTTGTAGCCTTTCTTATATGGACGCCTCATTTTTTATACACATTTATGTTTTTTTTCCTCTCTGGTTTCCTGTTTCACTTTCTTTCCAAATTGCATTCTTTGAGAAGTCTAGCCCCACTGGAGCATAATCCCTTCCATATCACGCAATATAAACCACTTCAACATAAAGTGTATGTTTACATTAATATGATTCGCCTGTAGAGTTTATGATTTGGGATGTGATAGAACGCCTGATGAATACAATGTAGATTTCCTTTGCCCTCTGACTAATGTCTACCAAGAGAACGAGAGAGAGAGAGACAGAGATTGAGAGATTGTGTCACGTGTGTGCGTTAATGCATTTGTGTGTGTGTGCGTGCGCGCATGTCAGTTTGCTTGCATGCATTTGTGGTTGTTAGATGAATTTCATTGTTTGTTGTGGTAACATCAAATGTGCGGGTCTGCCGGTGTCTCAGGAGAGCTGAGAGCAGAGTGTCTCAGAGGTTCACAGAATAGTGGTTTATCAGAGCAGTGACCCCCAGCGTAGGTGGACAGGTACGGCTGCTGTAAGGTTGGATGTTATGCAGGTCATTGCTTGATGTGTTTACAGCTATTCTACCCCTTCCCAGCCTGTCCCACTTATGTCCTTTTGGTTTTTTTTATTTCCCAGCAGGTTTTCCTCATGTTAGCCTGGTATGAGGCCAACAAACACTGAGCCGCTTGGCACAGGGTGACCCCTGCCATCAGAGGCAGTGGCAAAACAAAAAAAAGATTGCATCTGTTTTCACTCAAATCCGCCCTTACTCCCACGCCTCATCATCCTTCTGTGTCCATTCTGTTTTTGTGGCCGGTGTTAAAGGCCACACAGTGTCTCAGGATTTCCACATGCTCCCCCTCCACCTTAAACCCCGTTCACCCTCTTCCTCAACTTAAGATCTACCTAAGACTAAGGTTTCTCAGATGTTGAGGACCTAGATGTAAACATACAGTCTACCAGTTCCCTGAACACTCCCATACAGAGAAAAGAAAAGCCAGGTGGAAGCAGCTCAGTGGAGAACAGTACAGAACATACTCGACAATATTAATGAAATAGCTGTGAAACTTTGGAGGATCATACAATGCAAAAATATGCAAACTTTCTATTTTGCTGTTTGATTACATCATTTTCTAAGAGGTGACTGTAGTGTGTTGTGTGTGGAAAAAAAAAACTATGTGATGCCTATAGTGTAGAATGAAATAACATGATACAAATGCATATTTACCTGAGTTATTTTTTAAAGCCATTATGCAGCCATCTATCGAGTTGTCAGCCTTACTCATGTCCATGGAATGACTGTGTCCATGACTTATGTTATCACTTGGTTTCGACCACTTCACTTTACATGCGCACTTCCAAGTAACGTCAAATAGTGTCTCCTCCAATAGTACTGTGTACTGCTTTGTCTTGTTGACAGATCTAGTCATTTTAAATTTAGTCTGTAAATGATGATAATTTCAAAGGCAAACAACATCATTTTGAGCCCTTTGTCCTCCACAGAAGGAAAAGTAAATATTTAAAAGATATTTAAAGAAACGTCACACCCATTAGAAGTGACTCGGACAGAAAGGACGGTTGATGATGTTTCGTCGCCGCCGGTGTGTTTCTACTTCTCGTTAAAAAAACAAGGGAATGCTGAATTACCAGATTATTGATTTTGAAAAATGTCTTAAAGATTGTTCTGCAATTCTGCTATATGGTAAATGCACAGTGGTATAGTTGTAGGGAATGGTCTCTGGTCACACCTCAGTCACACCTTGCAGATATTTCATTGCGTTTCTCACCTCTGGGTCTAATTTTGTATGTCTAAAAAATGCAAAAGAAGACACTGCACCTCTAGTTTAAATGTGATACTTCCTTCACTTTGCCAGTCCTCACACCCAATTGAGATGCTACCAGGCACGTCCTGCCAGTCTCTTCTGTTTAATTTTATGATCCCCCCCACCCCACCTGACCCCACCCTCGCTTGAAATGTTTGAACACCTCTCCTCTGCATGTCCTTGTGGTCAAGGTTAGATGGGTGCATGGTAAAAAAAAAAGAAAAAAATATATTAAAAAAAGAAAAAAGACAAAAAAAGCAGCAGACAATTCTTTTCCAGTCAGTGAAAGTGTATTTCATTTAACATTCAGCAATAAAAAAGAACCTTTCCCCCATGTCATTCCTGAAATATGCTAGAAAAAAGAAAAAAATGCGAGATTGTCATAGATTGTAAAATAAAATGAAAAATGAATCCACCTGTTCATATGAGAAAATAAATCTTTATTCATATCATTTTACGTTGTAGTTATTTCTGTTGAAGGCTTTGCTCTGCATTTTGATTAATCTTTTATCTTGGCTGAAGGTTGAACTCGTCTGGCATGATACACAGTGAGTCTCAGGAGTACACACATAAAATGGGATGGTAAAATAAAATGTGTGTTTAATATGGTGATTGGGAGTTTATAAATTAAGATGGTTTTAGACGGTAGTTCTGCTGTCTGAAGTACCAGTTCATGCAGTAAATTACACACACATAAAAACACACACACCATGTTCAACAGCTTGATATTGTAAAAAATACATAATCATTAAAATAAACTGTAACATGATTATAATCCAGTTTAAATGCACTCACTGCCTCTCTGCATGTTAATATAATTCTGTTGAAGGAAATCAGTTTTTATTATTAGTTTATACATATACGCTCAGTTTCAAACCTCTAAAAGGAAGAAGCTCATTGTCCACCTGGCTATGAGTTATATATGTCAGGTTATAGCACTAAAGTTGTTTTTTCTTTATTTTTTTATCATGTACAAGCACTTCACAGATTGTCAGTTCAGTTTATGCATTAACGTACATGCACCACTAGATGGTGTCACAGCAGCAATCTGCAGAGGTCTCAGATCCAACAGAGTTCATCTTTTTCAAGTATTTCTTTTTTACTTTTAACCTCTTACACATAACGTTGGTGTTGAAACCAAGGCAGCAATAATAAATACAGTTCAAAATCCAAGCATCAATCACAGCAGGTCTGGGATATCAGTCCTTAACATCAAAATATAATAAGATATATTAATCAGAATATTCATTTTGTTATTCATATGATTAATTCCTCTGACCACCAGCAGTATGTTAACTGCTGTGTAGGCTGTTATTTTTTTTGTTTTTTATTACATTTGAATATAATCTTATGGCCTATACTGGTATTTCTCTAGAGATGATAGGGGGAAGCTTCTGGATGATGGCTGTAAATACAGAGAGTCACTTTAAATCCTGAGTATGAAAACAACCAAATAAACAACAACAAAGATCTAAATAAAAATGGCCTGTGAATGTATTTTGTACAACATGATTCAGTGCTATTTCCTTACTTCTCATACCGAGAACGATGCTCAGAAGACACCATGTTATTGTTACTATCCACTCAATGATTTATTTTACTAGTTGTCCATTGAACATCTTTCAGACATTAGCTGCACTGTCTCAGACAAGAAGTTTAATATTTAAAGACTTTGAGTTACTTTTACCTATTGAGTTACCTGTTGAGTACACAAAGTACACGACGCAAAGCAAGTATTCAAGGACTTAAGGTCATTCACCTTCACTTAACATTCCTTATAAACACAAAGTTCACATGTGAAGCATCTGTAATACCCTGCTCAATGTTTTCTGGATTTAAATTTAAACCCTTGATGTCTTGTTCTGACTTGTTTCAGTGACTCAGCTCAGCCCAGTTAAATGAATCTGTAACAAATCACATTATGCTTGTATTTGGAAAGGAAAGGCTCAGCCAGCATGAATACGAATAGGTGTTGATTTTAATGAAAATACATTTCCTGTTCACAAACACAGTAATAAGAAGTTATAAAAGTGCCAGTGAAAGCATGGTCCTCATCCTGCCAAAGGCTTAAATATAGAAATGATTTTTACACAGCTATTTAAAATAGAACACATTATTGGTACAAGGTGAGGCTAAAGTTGTTAAAGCTACTGTATCTCAAATAAACATAGATCTGATTGTCCGCAGCATTGCTTTCATTCTATTGACCTGTCCAAAAATAACATAACAACTCCATTTCTGCACCAGTCGTGAGACATAATAAACTCTTTATGGAAATCAAATAAACAGGCCAGAAAAAAGCAGTACCCACTCTACTTTCATTAACATGTCAGCAAAAACATCAGGAGGACAATGCAGATGCCCTCAGGCAGGCTGCTTTAAGAGATTCGCCTGGGTGTCTTGGAGGATTATTGCTTCCTTTGGTGACATTTTGGAGCTTCTCCCAGATCCCCTGTGTTTAAAATAAGAAACACAAATATGGATAAGTCAGTTTCTTTTCCTCTGTGCTTTTTTCCTTGAGTAAATCATAGGGGTGGATCATTTGTTTTCCTCTGTTGTATACTGTAAAGACTTTGTGGTTACTGTTTCTAAAATGAACCATCCCATTGATTTTGGGACAGTTAGGAATAAAAGGCACAGAATGCATCCTAATGTACTGGAGCTTGATCCTACCTCTCCTCCACATCCTGTATTGTGTCAGGAAGTGGTATGCCAAGGGTTTCTGGAAGAAGCACTCCAACCACCCCACTGAGGATTGGTGCTCCTCCATAGATTAGACCTGGAAGCCAAGGTATATAGTCCCCTGTGAGGAGCACCATCGGGGCTATCATAGCTCCCACACGAGCCATCATGGAAACCCAGCCCATGCCAGTTTGACTGAGGGAGAAGAAGCAAAACCATTACACACTCGCCAACTCAAGCTGATATTGTAGTCCTGCTAATAAACAGTGCATTTATAAAGCAGCAGTAAAGCTTTGATGAAAGTGTGCTGTAGTATTATTGCTGTATTGAATGAATTATTCAAGTTTGTTTGTTTTTCAGAAACATGTGCACCTGTGTTTTCCAGTTTTAGTCTAAAGAGTCAGTGGGTTTCATTTTATTTATTAAGCGAAAATCTGATGAGCAAACATGCTCGAGCACAATCTGTTTGTTTATTGATGTCACAAACAGGAAAAGACGTGTCTCTGGATTTTCCAAACACTGATATGATAAACAGAGACACAGTCAGCGGCACTGGGAAACATGACCTGGTTTAATGAAGTTCGAAACATACAGTGATTGTGCAAGTAAGTAGTGCAGTGTTGTCAGTCACTCAGTAGATATCCCAGAACAAGTCCTGCTTGCCAGGACTCGATAAGTTACTGCAGCTGAAGCCAGTGACCTGCTGCTGATACTGCAGTCTGATGTCATCAAGTCAAACCTCTGCACCTTAAAAAGTTTATTAAGTTTATTAAGTTGTAAAGGCAAAAACCACATCTACTGTTTTACAAAACAATCACATGTAATAAAGGAGTCACTGAGTTTTCATGGCCTGTAACTGTTTACTTCATATTCTCACTGAGTCAAAGTCGACTCTGTTTGACAGTTAATCTTCGTCTGCCCTTCTGCCCTCTGAACTTTAGCTGCACTCCTGTCATGCGACATGTGTGTACGGAAACATAATGAACACCACACTGAAGATCTTTGCTGTAGTTGTGCAGAGAGATTTTATTTCAGTAGATTTGAAAATTTTCTGCAAGTCTTTTTAATCCCAGGCTCAAAGGGAAAATTACATATTAGCAGTGTGGTTCCACATTTATGAAGGTTTTCCCAGTTGAAAGAACAAATGGGTTATTTTTTCCTCAGTAGAGACTGAATTGTTATAAAATTTTCATGAACAGACCACACTGACATTCCAGATCAGACTTACCGAATGATGGTTGGGTACAGTTCCCCAGTGTAAAGGTAACAACAGTTGAAGGATGCAGCAAGACAACCTTTACCCAGTACAGCCAAAGAGGTGCGTATAGTCTCTTTATCTGCACAAAAATGGGACAGCAGTCACATCACTGGCTTGTTTCTGCAGTGTGGTGATACTACACACTGCATGGTCCACATATGCACTTTATTTGTACACCTGACGTACCGTGAGGCACCAACAGGTTGATCAAAATAGCGATTCCAGCAAAAATGAGAGCGCCGCATTGTGATGGCCGGCGTCCCACATAGCTCATAGACACGGTCACAACAATTTTAGCAGGGATGTCAACTGCTCCAAATATCACTTGTATTAAGTATATGCCCACTCCAAACTTTTGCAAATCCATAGCAATACCATAGTAGGCAAAGCTGGTTGATAACCTAGGTGTAAAGAAAACAAACATGTATGGTGTCACTGATCTTATGGGTTGATTAAAAAGTTTTTCTACATCCAGTGCAGGACACTCACCACACAGCACTGAGAGAGACTGTCATGATCCTCATCCTGGATGTGCGGAACAGATCCAGGACCGAGTAGGAGCCCTGTACGCTGGACATCTCTTTCTCCATGGACTCCTGAAGCATCTATGCACACAGAGGAAGTATCGTTAATATACAGTTTCTTCATACAACACACAGATAGATGGCACAGCAACAGTTTCTTACTTTAACGTCAATTTTTTCTCCCTCTTCATGGCGTCCGTTGAATTTAGCCACACTCTTAAGTAACTTGACGGCCTTCTCTGGCTGATTGTTTATGGCTAACCATCTTGAAGATTCATGAAACCACCTGTAGGACATCTTTGATTAGTTGGATTGTTAGTAGTGCAATAACTACACATGTCATCCTGAAATTTCTTTAAATTTAACTTCAGTTTGCAACTCTCATGGTCAATACTCACCATGCGTACAGGAAGAAGACATAGAAGGGTAAAGACACAGCCAGGGTTAACCACCTCCAGTCCCGGATGAAGTAGGCTATGAGTGCAAGGATCAACTGTCCCAGAGTGTAAGAGTAGCCGGTTATTGTCCCCACCACAGTTCGCACACGAGTGGGGATCCACTCTACGACTAGAAATGAAGGAATATTTTAGTATGATTATTGCCGTCAGCAGTGTAGTTGACTATAATCCTTCCACAGCTGATTCTTCTTCATCAGTATCTTACTGAGCGAGAAGGTGTTGAGCCCCACGCCGGACAGAGCCATGCCACAACCAAACCGGAAGAGGCAAAAGAGGGAAAAGGAGTTGGAGAAAGCAGCACATGTTCCTGACACGGCCATCAGCAGATTGGAAATAAGCAGGAGGATGCGGCGGCCATATCTAGGAGAGTGATGTCAGTGCAACTTTGTTTTTTTTTTAACTGTTTACTACACAAACATGAAGAAGATATTTGAATGTTACAGTGACATGAATACAAACCTGTCTGAAAGGCCTCCAAAGACAATAGCCCCCACAAGCACACCCCCCATGTAGACGGTTTGTGCCATTTGCTTCAAAGAGCGCAGGTCACACACCAAATGCCACTTGCAAAAAAAAAACAAAAACATGACAAGACAACATATAAACATCTGCACTGTTATGAAAATGCAGACTAATAAACAACACCTGAAAAAAGCAGCCCTACTTCAGATATGATTGTGGACTTCATCTCGGTCATGTTGTAGGACCATCCTTCTGAGCATTCCTGCAGCTCCACATCCAGACCACCCTCACTGCCTCCCTGCTCCCATGGATTGGAGCTCCCATTTGCAGCCAGGAGGTGCCACTGTGGAGTAACATAACGCTGGCACCTGTGTGGCTTCCCCACGGGGTCTACTGGCACTGAGACCAGCAACGATTGCTCCGGGTTCAGCCGGGACTCAGAGACATTTGAATGAGCGCTGCAGTAGTGAGGAGGCACCAAAGCCACAAAGTTCTGCAGCAGGTTGTGACTGGCCATCATCAGGACGGGGATGCAGAGGAGTGTCACATGCAGGATCTGGAAGCGTCCTGTGCTGCCCACCTGCTCCAGGAGGTCCCCAAATGCCATATTTTTGTACCTAAAAACTACTTGGTACTGTGTTGCTGGTACGTTATGTTCCCAGGTTCTTTTAGAGCACTTGGATGTGTAAAACAAGTGTGATGGTCCAGATCCTGTGATAATATTGAAGAATATATCAGTTGCAATAACTAACCACTTAGTAAGTTTGTCTGACAAGTGCAAATAATAATAATATTAAAAAAATATGGACTTACCTGTTAAATGTATCTTCTTTCATTCATAAAATAATTAGTATCTTGACTCACACATGGTTCCATGAATTAAAGAAAAAAAAAAACTCCTGGCAAGTGTTCCCGAGAGAGTCCTTAAAAAAAGCTGCAATACCAAAAAGAAGTAAAAGTTGCCTTGTTGCTGAAGTGTATTAAAGTAACTAATCGGCTCTCAAATTCCTTTGGCCTTTCTAAACTTTGGATTATTTGAAGCACAGTGTAACCTCTTGAGGTATTTGCAGCTTGTTCTCTGAACGCTGAGGTAGAAATGCTGAGTCCTCACTGTGCACCAACAATATCTGGTTGAAGTATTTCAGTGCAAATGAGCTCCAGCATCAGGAGTGGGCTCATAACTGTGCTCAGCTCTTTGCTCTGAGACACACTCCCTGTCCTTTAGTGTCGTGGCTACTTAATATAAGGGACTGTGTGTGTGTGTGTGTGTGTGTGTGTGTGTGTGTGTGTGTGTGTGTGTGTGTGTTTATCTATCATGTGTGACATGTGCCTACACATGTGAGACAAACCAAACTTTGTTTTCTTTGTCATTTCTTTATGGTTTCTCCTTTTTTTTTCTTTTGATTTGTTCAGAAAAAAACAACTAGTTTACTGTATCAAAAATATTTGAAAAAAATACTAAAAAAAAAAAACTTCTGATTAGAAGAAAAAGAAAAAAATCAAGAAGTGAAAGTAGCTGATCAATATTCAACTATTCAATTGCACTTTAACACCATGAACTACTGCAACCTTTTGTCTTTGACTGTTAGCTTTGTTCTAAAACAGGATTTCCAGTCAATAAGTGACTGTGTAAAGAAATGTTAATCTGCTGTATGTTCTGACAGTCTCACCATACTCACTGAGAATTAGAAAATATCAAATATCAAAGGTAAACAAACCACTCCACTCCATTAAATGTGCATTTCTATTTACAACACTTGATACTTTGCATTGTGCTTATGCAGTACATGTAGTTACTGTAGTTCTGAGACATTGCTGCCTGGTTCGTGTCCTGGCGATTAGTTTTGAGGAATGTGTGCACTTGTGTACGGATCAGCATGAGATGTCAAGCTGAATGAAGTTGCAGGTGCACCAAAGTAAAACAATAAACTCTCAGTTTTTTCAGCTGCGAGACTGTTTGAGGAAAAGATTTGTCCTTTTCAGGGTATTTTTCAGTTTTAGTCATGAAAGTACTTTTTTTTTTTGGCAGAATATATTTGAAAAGTGTAGAAAGATGATTAAAGGGGGAAAGTTGTGGACAGACTCCCTGGGGTCTGCTGGAATTTAGCAACAGTGAAGTGAAGGTGAGGGACTGAAGCAGAGGCAAAGGTTAAATCATTCATACAGTTTGCAGACAGTGAATCAGTGTTTCAGGTTTTAACTCTTGTGTTGTGTTTGTGGTGTTGTTATTCACCAAATGTTCACAGGGGTGGTGCAACTACAACATTGCTGGGCTTTTAAAACAATATAACCTTAACAAGTTATGTATCAAGAGTTACTGATGTAAACTTGATCTAATTAGTAGATTACTAGTCCTTTAATAGTATTTGCTGGTTACTTCTGCTACATCCCATTTATCAACAAAAGTGATAGTTGCTTTTTGTGGTAATGTATGTAAGGTCTGATTTTTGCTTTTAAAATAGCTGTTATAATCCACACATGGGTGGAATAAATTATGTTTATGTGAAATGTAAAATGCAGGGTTGCCAGTGTGATAAAATTAGCAGAAACCATAATTCAGAATAGGCCTCAGCTGAACCATATGCATTATTTTTAAAGTTCAGCAGTACTGCTATCATGTGCAAATTAATTTTTAATATTGTCTGTTAATTCATACCATTAGAAGAACAGATTTGAACTCAATAACCTATAGTTCTGCCCCATCTGTGCTTTTTCCAGTGTTTGTAAGTTTTACTTTATCACTCAAATCTGCATCAGACGTGATGTCCTTCACAACACAGAGTGCACTAAATACAGTACATGACAGTCACTAAAAAGTATGCAGTACTGTGGCTGTTGACTCCAAACAACAATTGTATTAAACCTTTAAACATACACACATTTCTGTTTATGTTCTCACTGTAAATACATCTTAATTCTCATATAATTCATTATTTTATTTTCTTATCTTTATTTCTCTTCCAGTTTCTTACTTTGTGTTTATATGTAAGCTGCTAGGACATTTTGTTTGTCTTTGAGATGTAAAAATGTTATCTTATTTTATGTTATACTCACATGTAAATATGTATTTACTGAATTTCATATGAAATATGGATTTTCCATTTGTGTAATTTCCATGCAACCCTGGTAAAGTCTCCTGAAATATGTGGCGCTGACACCTTCTCTGTTTGAAATGTAACATCACTGCAAGCATCCTGCAAGAGGACATTATACCAACTCTCATTTCATTTCCTGGAGGTTTTCAATGAACCTAACTGTAACTACTGCTGTAACTCCAACCTTTATCATAACCTTAACCTGAACCTCAGCTTGAAACATGTTTTCACTTGAAAATGTACAGTGTGGCGACATGTTCTGGTGTCCTGAGAGTATGAGTGTGTGAACATCCCTACAACATGAGTAATTTCCCATCACACAGAGAGTCATTCAGAGACACACTCACTAACAGCAGGCCCAGGCTGGGGGAAGACAGGCTGAAGGTAAACAGCAAATCTTCTTCTTTGATTCCCTGTTTTGCTGTTGGGACTTGCAGTTCTCCCACTTTTATTCCCCTCAGGTCCAGTGAACCAGCACACCCCATATGCAGTCCCACAATATGCCCTGAATAACATTCAATTACGTACATGTTCCTCACAGAAAATGAGCCAAGGCCAGTGAGGTTCAGGTTGGAAACATTTGTTGCATCATTTCTTATTTGCTAAACAGTGAAAACACCACAAAAGGATTAATGTTTTGCAAAGAAGACGTTCAAAGGTTGGAAGAATGGGAGATTTGTAAAATGTGGGCTTCAGTGACTCATCACAATCAAGAAAAGTTTGAGTGCATAAAGGCGACAGCTCAATGTGATCCAGGGTGGTGTAAGTTAGTGTCATCTCTGTGATATGTAGAAGTAAACAGTGGATATAATCAGGCTGGTTTGACACGAACAAGCTGAGAGAAAGTGACCTGCTCTGTGCCACTTATACAGAGGCTGGTGTTAAATTGGCCTGAACACAGAGAAATGTGCAGCACTCGTTATATAGAAGAAGAAAATTTATGGAGGAGCTCATGTCATTGTTTACTCCTCCTCTGTTACTGTCTCCATGAGCAACCAGCTGTGAAAAACAAAGGCAGCAGAGTTTTTTTAAATTTCTTGTTATAAACTGGATTTGATGAAATTGGCCCATATTGCATTTTACTGTGTCGCCTGAAGCTTAACTTAAGATGCTTAAGTCTATTTAACCTCTATTCACACCCACCCACATCCAACAGTGATATCATAGGGAGAGAAGTTTCCTGCAAATTTTGGGGGAGGGTTTTTTTAACTCATAAAGTATCTTTGACTCGTTAACTTGCTTTTTTAGTTTGAGAAAAGTTTGAGCTCCAAGGTCAGTAAGACGTTGGTCACATGTGTAAAGTAAAAAGCTGGAGTTATGCTGCTCTGAGCTGCAATGTGAATAGGAGTCATGCCCATGGTTGTTTCTTTGATACTTCATGTACACTTGTGTTTGTTTTACCTCCTTTTCACACATTCATGGTTCACCCATTTCTCTATTCACAAAGGTTCACGAAGGCGTTTTGCTTTTACCTTCACAGAAACATAATTCCTACTTATTTGGATCTTTTCTTTCAGGTAAAACTTCAGATTTGGGAAAAGCTCTTCAGAAGAAACTCTTGGCTTGTAATAAGGGCAATGGTGCATCTTCCATGTTTTTATTGAATTACAACTTATTATTATGTTAATATTTCTTTCATCTACATTGTAAGTTACAGTTCATCTAATTAGACGTACAAAACGTGGTGTCAGCCCCTCTAATCAGCCTTGAAACACTAAAAACTACAAATGTCCAATCATGATGATAAAGAAAAAGTCATGGGGTCAACAGGCAGTTGTCAGGTGTCACGGTCAGGTGATTGGCTCATTGAAACTTTTACCACAGCAGCAAACTTGTTTTGTGTAATTCATTGTCTTTGTCAATAAACTGCAGCTCTCCAGGGGCTGGACAACAAGGAAGGAAACATTTACAACACAGCTACACTGTACAAAACAATCTGCAATTAGTTTATTTTACAGAATTATCCAATATTTTTTAAATAAGATACTTTTTTTTTGCATTTATGAATAAAAATTAATAAAAGTGGACATATGTATCGACTATAAATATTTTACGTAAAATACTATTTTAGAAAACCTGTTACAGTTCATAATATATCATATTTTTTTACATGGAAACATTTTTATGTATTTGTGAATACATTCACATTTTCTAAAAATAAATTCACAAATACTTATTTTCTATTTATATATCTAAAAATAAAACTGTTAACTTCAACTTTAATGTAGTAAAACATTTCTATTTTACTTAGAATTATTATATTTTATCTATTTATTATATTATTTATTATAGACAAAATTATTGCTATAAACAGTGGAAACTTGTGGAAAATTGTTCAGTTTGTATGAGTTGTTTATTTTGCTGTTTTGTTGTATTACAGTATTTTTTTTCAAATTGTTCTTCATTTGTTTTCACAATGTATTTAAATGTGTTTACAGTGACTGTTTCTTTTATTTTTATTTGATTAGTTAAGACATTTACAGTTACATGTTTGAACTTTAAACCTGGTCAACTCAGAGACAAGCAAAAAGCAAGAGTTATCTGACCATTTATTACAGCAGTAAACCCTCGATCTCGCTGACAACACTGTCACAGCACATGCATCCTCTCCCTTTCTGCCTGTTGCTCTGTTAATAGTTGTTAAAGCAACACAAGTGAGGACAGACCACCTTGACCTTTTGTTACATTGTAAAGAAAATAAAAGTTTAATCCGGTGCAAAAGTCTGCGTCAAATACCAAGAACTGTTTATTATTAATCCAAAAGTTTTTTTTGTTTTTTATTTCAAACACACACTGTGTCACTTTAAACACTTAAAAATGCTTTTTTGACATTAAAGTTTACAACTTGACTTTAATAATAATATTCCTAGTTGTGTGAGTATTGGTTGATTGGCTGAAATTATTTTGGGAGATCAGCTAATTTCTCTAGATTCCCATCAGACATAGTTTGAAATGCCGCAACTTCTTTGATTACACTTACACGCAAAGTTTTACAAGTTATGTGAAAAGCTTTCAAGCATCCACACATACATGTACATTATAAAAACACAATATTACCGGTGCATAATTCACTGAGCACAACCCGATGCCAGATTTTTATAGGACTGTTCAGTTTTACAGTAGGGACTCATGAAAGTTCTGGGAGTTTACATTTTTCCACAAGAAAATGTTGGGGGTTTTTTAAATGCTTGTGTCCAAATTATTTTTGTGTTACTCCTCATTTGACCTTTCCTGGGTGGAGGAGGTGGAGTTTTAGTTTTAAGTTTTAGTTCTGCAACTTCTACTAATGGTGCCATTAAAGAATAAGATGACAGGAGTTTACAGTGCAGCAGGACACACAACAATATATCTCTCCTGCTTCACTTTCTCCTTCCTCTCACCTGCAACTGGAAGCATCAGCGCCCCTAACAGGCAACTTAGAGAACTGCATGACTCACCCTGCAGCTTTCTCACCACAGTCCATGTTTCCAGTGGCTCACAACAATCCACAATCCAGTCTGAATTAACCACTGATGAGCAGCAGGGTCTGGATAATCTGCAAGTCACACAAACTGTCTTGTGATGAGTTATAACAGTCAGACCTGACAAAAAGACTGCAGCACAATCCCACTTTTTACTTTCAGATAAAGCTTCAAGGAATCTGAAAACAAAGCCTATTCTTCCTTTTTTCTATGATGATGATGATGCTGTGATTTATTGTTTTGAGGTAAAGTTCCTGGGTGGATCTACTGCACTACAACAAATGTTATCAGGAGCAGCCCGTGATAACAGCAGGCATTAAGATTTACTGCCTCTGGCTGCATCCAATCTCTCGAGTGCTGCCCTCACTGACACCGTGCCAAAGTCCTGTCTGCTGCTAAACTGGGTCTCGTGCTAGTGTTGTCATTCATGGTGCCCTGGGGGCCTTGGTCTTATCAAACAGCCTTATCCCTCTTTTCTGTTTTTGTTTGCGCTGCTCCACTAAACTATGCCCCACGCTGTCCCCACTTGGTACCTGTGTTAGACTTTTGTCCAACAAACAATCACCTTTACAGATGTCAGTCAATGAGTGGTCATGGGTTTTTCTCTCGTTGTCTCTCCAGTGAGATTTTCCTCAGTTTGTCAGCGAGTGATCACAGTTTCACAGCCGCAGCCCACACATCAGACAAAACACTAGGATGTGTGTGTTAGCGCTGACGTCAGTGCTTCCTTCAAATCACAGATAGGACTTTGCAGAAGGTTTAATACATTCGATATTTCACAAGAGTCTAATTACACCTTTGTCCCTTGTGTTTTTCCATCCAATGGTTGATGTCATCATTAAGCAGGGCTGTTTTCTTTTATACTCTCTTATAACTACAGTCCCTTTTCTTTAAGCAGCACCATTACATCAGTCAAGTCCAGTCAAGCGTTAGAATGGTCATGATGGTGTGACTATGCAGAACCATGTGGGTGTGTGCACAGGCTCATGTATCAAAACATATTATTTAAGAAATGCATGTGGTTAGTTATGTAAGAATGAATATCGTGGTTTTTATTATTGTGAAATGTGTTATATTAAACAATTATTACCTGATACACTCCAGTTTGAAGGTTTTCATGGTTTTTGTTGAATTCTGTTTTACTACATTAGAGTCGTATCAGAGCAGCTTCAGCCAGGTGCAGCACACCACAGGAGACCTTTTATACCTGTGGTCATCAAAGTGTGAAACTGTCCCTGTTCTGCAGGAGTAATGAAGCATCAGACTGAGAATCTGTTCATTATCATGTGTAACACTGCTCTGTTAACTGTCATCTTCTCTGTCACTACATCACTTTTTCCTCATGTGCAACACTATTATTTCCTTTCTTCCCGTTTATATTTTTATTCTATTTTGCTTATTTATTTTTACACTTCAGGCTCCTGTTGTAGATTTTTTTTTGTATTGTGATTTTTATGCAATCTGGAACAAAGGTTTCTTGATCCTGACTCTACTCTGCGGAGTCAGAAACCTGAAGTTCACAGCTTTTCGTTCAGTCAGTATAAGTGAATTTATTTGTGAAACGTTACCAAGTTAAACTGTTTAATGCCACCAAAAATAAACATATCCGAGGAACAAAGTGAAAAAAGTCACTCAAACTTATGGCTTTTTTGATTAATTTTATTCAGAACGGGTGTGAGTGGAAATACAAGAGTTATATTTTTGAATAAAAAAATACCACCAACAAATTTACAAAGCCCACCACAAAGCTCTTTCATCCACTTTACAACAACTATGTAGCCGTTTCTGCATCTCTGGTGTAAACTCTGACACTTTTGTTACACCAAGCTGTGACCTGCATGCAGTATTTTTCAATATACAGGTGTGAAAAATGTAAACTTTTCAAGAGCTTTTGTGTGACACAGTGGCTGTGGACGCAGGTTTGTGGGGGCTTTTACGAGACATACCGTGTCTATGTATGTAGGTCCTAAAGGCATTCGAACCTATGAGGGAAAGTTGGGGTGTTGATTGTCATGTGGACAGTTTATTGCTTGTCATCGGGGGCAGGCAGTTTCTCAAGTGTGGGCTCCATGCCCCAGATCTCACGAGCGTACTGGGCAATGGTGCGATCACTGGAGAACTTGCCACATCCGGCGATGTTGTAGATCACCTTCTTGGTCCATTCCTTGGGGTTCTGGTGGAGGGATAAAAATGATTGATGCGTGAGAAGTAGGGTCAGTAATTAGCAAGCTTATTCACTCTCAGTGTCCATGTATTAGTGGTGATTTTCATAACAGGGCCATACTAATTAAAATCAAGCTATGAATGCATAAAAAGCTTTGATTTCTTTTTCATACACGTACCTTGTAGAGAGCATTAACTTTCTCCTGGCATTTAATGTAGTCTTCATAGTCGGCAAAGACCTTGAACCTGTGCAAAAAAAAATGCAATTAACTTAATGAAAAAAGACATACACAACACATTAATTTTCCAGTGTAAATACAAATGTGTAGGAGTACCAAATATGTGTGAATGCAAAAGGCTGCAGGTTGTTTTGTTTTTTTTTTTCTTTACTTTTTTTTGCAGCAGCGTGCAAGTTTATACACATTCTTATTTGTATGTGTGTAAGCATGTCTGTGCCTCGGGCTGCAAATGTTAGATGTGTCTCTACCTGTCATGATGCATCAGCATGTTGACAATTTCTTTAAACAGGTCAGGCTGCTTTGGGCTAAAGAAGCCTCCAGCAATCTGGTCAATAGCCTGTTTCAGCTCAGGCAGGCGGTTGTAGTACTCTTCAGCGTGGTATCTAAGCAGGAAGGAAAATAAATAATAAACACATTCAGAAAAACAGAAGCAAGAGCTTGTTGCTGTAGTAACTGACCCATTCATAAGGGAGTAGGATTCAATCCCTATACAGAAATATCAGCAGGTTCCCCAAAGGCTGTACCTCTGAGTGTGGAGGGAAGAAAATCAGCTTGTGTGGACAAAACATTGGAGTCAGTGAGCTGACGGGCAGAGTTTAAGACACAGATCATTACCAAAACGTGTGGAAGGCTGCAGAGCTGCTGGATTGTCAGAGTGCATGGAGCTCACTGCTTTGATATTAATAAGTCTTGACAGTTGGCCTATCTTGGAGGTATTTCCCCAAATGGATCTGATAACTGCTAACACACTGTGCTCTTATGCAAAGATAATACGTACTGCAGTGGCACAAATAAAAGCACAAGGATGAACCTTTTTCCTGCCTGAACTCCCTTTTATTTCCCCCTGTGGGATTATGTCAAGGTCAGATTATAATGTCCTGGGAGGATCTGATTGGCTGCAGAATAAAATATATTGTTTTAAAGAGATTAAGGTTCATTCTTTACCCTTTCAGGTCCATCGCATCAACGTCATCCACCCTCATGCCAAAGATGAAGAGGTTGTCCTCTCCGGCCTCCTCCGCCATCTCAACGTTGGCTCCATCCATTGTACCGATGGTCAGAGCGCCGTTCAACATGAACTTCATGTTGCCTGTGCCAGATGCCTCAGTGCCAGCTGTGGAAATCTGCTCTGACAGGTCAGCTGCAGGGATGGCTGGAAGATGACAGAAATAGAGGGTTTGTGACACAGAATTTTGTTTTTCTGTTTTTTTTTCATGCTGTTTTTTATGCTTGCTGTGTATGATTTGGTTATAACCTTTCTCTGCCAGTGTGACTCTGTAGTTCTCCAAAAAGATGACTTTGAGACGGTCTCCAACCACGGGATCATTGTTGACGATCTCACCAATAGCAGTGATCAGACGGATAATCATCTTGGCGGTGTGGTATCCAGGAGCGGCCTACAAGAAAAGCACAGTTTGAGACGTAACATTAAGTGCATTTAAATTCCATCTATGTTTTCGTTTTTTTCACAGTCAAATACAAACCTTTCCTCCAATCATGATGGTTCTTGGGGTCCACTGCTTGTTGGGCTCTTTCTTGATGCCTGGCAGAGATATGATAAGATTAGAGGTGTGGAGTAAGATGATGCTCTCAAGTGTAATCTATAAAAATGAAACAGCACAATATTGGAGGCTGAGGGGAAAATGAGCAGCTGCTGAATGCTTACGGTTGTAATAGGTGATGATGTGCAGGCAGTTGAGCAGCTGTCTCTTGTATTCATGGATTCTCTTGACTTGGATGTCAAACATGGAGTTGGGGTTGATCTTCACCTTGTAGTGCTCCTCCAAGTGCACAGCAAACTTCATTTTGTTTTCCTGCATGATTCAATCATTTAGTTCTTTAGGTTCAACTTGTGTGGTTATTTATATAGTGTTATTATTATTGCAAATCCAGAACTAAACTCAGACTAGTTGTCAAAAAGCATCAGCTCAAAACTTTTAATTGAATCTAAGAGCACTTCTCTACACTGATTATTTGCTGTCACATGTCAAGTGATGTGAGCCGAGGAAGAGTTAATTTTAATTGCTCAAGAGAGACACACACGTGGATGCTTGGCGCAGAAATGACTTTATGTTTGAAAAGCCAATCAGTCACTTGACCTTTCCTCCTTTTTAGAGGCTTTAAATGATTGTCATTATCATACATGTAAAGTAACTTTAATCACAGCCTAAAAAGCAAGTGCCATGTACTCGATGGCTACAGTAGGGCTGCCCAGGTGGACCAGCGAGCCGTCTGTCTAAATATGGTGGGAGTTAGAAGTCGTCAAGCGTTGTGCCAAGGCCTGGAGGTAAGCCCACACATTTAGGACTGTCTGACAGCCAGACAGACAGTGTCAATCTCTATCCAAGGCTCCAGTCTAGCAGCACTGAATTGGATCAGACTTTTCAAAGATTGCCAAATCCAGATTACCTGTCCTCTAAATGGGACTACATGTCACAATGTAGGCTACAAATTCTGTAAAGATAACATGTACAATAACCAATACACACCCTCTTCCAGTGTCTTCATTTATAATTCAGTACAATTATATTATTAATTACACTGAACATTTTGTTTCTGATATAAGTCCTTTTGCTTGGATCAGAATAGTTCAGATGGTTTTTGGACCACAGGTATCCAAATCCTTCTAAAATGTATTTTTAACAACAGATAATGAAGATTTAATCCGGATTAAAGACTAGTCTGATTTTTAAACCCTTTTTACTCTTTTTAACAACCCATTATCAAGATTTGAGCCAATCCGATATCTGAAATAGGATTAAGTTACTTGGGAAACAACAGGGTCCCGGTGCTATCATATGACACTGCACTTTGAAACAACCCAAAGGACATCGGCCATCTGAGCTGTGGAAGTATTGATAAAAGGCTATTTTTGGAGTAGTAACCCTGACTATATGTTGACTGCTGGTGCAGTAACTGCTGTTAATGGACATTTTGACATTGATCACAGAAACAAATTGCTCTGCAGATGAGCTCTTTGTAGAGACTTGTTGCATCATGTTTATCATGGAGCAATCTGTGTATGTAGTCTTTAACAGACAGAGTGCTTCATGTGAGATATTTACCACTTTCTAAGGCTGATACATTTTCTATGATCACTGGTATCTGCTTATCCTCTTGTGCACATTACTGTTAATACCCAGCTGTACTGTACATACTTAACTGTACATTTCAGACAAAATAATACATTACTCGCCTGTTTCACTTTGGCAATGTCACGGATGAAGGCGTCATCGTTTACGTAGTCGCGGAGAAGCTGAAGCTGGTCAAGGTCACGAATGAAGTCCTCACCGATTCTCTGATGTGAAACAAAAATTAGGCAAAGTGAGACATTGTCCATTTTAAAGTGCAACATAGCAAGTTAAGATTTGTTTGTGAAACACAGCTAACCTCTGCGATGACCTCAGCCAGCCCGGGGTTGCACATCACCAGCCAGCGGCGAGGAGTGATGCCGTTGGTCTTGTTTTGGAACTTGTGTGGCTCCATTTCGTAGAAGTCCTTGAAACTGCAGACAGAGGGAAGCATCGCATATATCAACCCACACAGATCATGTGCAGCCCATAAAATGACAGAGGCTGGGGATTAATGGAAGAGATACTAATACAGACACTACACACAGACACATGCTGTATGTTAGTGTTATATTTAACCACTATGAAGAGGCAAATGAGGGTTTTTATGAACATACACAGTAGCTTTGAGAATGTCAGAGTGTATCTGGGCCACTCCGTTCACAGCATGGGATCCCACAATACACAAATGGGCCATGTTGATCCTCTTCTGTCCACCTTCTTCAATGAGGGACATGCGGCGCAGACGATCCATGTCACCAGGATACTTAGCAGCAACTCTCTGGAAAATTTAAAAGAAAAACACACATTTATTTTTTGTGTTGTGTTTGTTAAATAAAATATCACTTTCACATATATTATAGCAAAAGCTATAATGTCACACTACCAGAAACTGGTCGTTTTCCATAAGTATGCCAGTAGATGAGAGTCTGTGTATTACTGTGTGGATCCGGTTGAGCTACAGCTCATAAAATCTGCCCACCACTTCATGTCAGAATTATTTTTCTCCCCATTCAGTAGGAACGTGGGAGTCAGGTTCTGACAGATCTTGCAATTAAAAACCAATAAGCACCATTTTGTTCTTTGACTCTTACATTACAGCATTTAGGCCTTCATGCCAATCTTTAAAACCATTCTTCGCATTTTTAATAAGTTTTTCCTCTCTCCACAATGGCAAACTGAAAACCATTCACAGTCAGACAAGTCCATCAAATGTTGGACCTTTTACATATTTATGTTTTCTCTCTTTTTCTATTATAATACTGTTTTTAAATTCTAATCCCTGACAGTCACACTTTAAATTTAAATCTAACCCAAATGTATTAATGGCATCAAGTTTGAATATATTTCCCTTAACCTGTATCTTATATTGCCTGATATTGCCATAATTGCCTATGCGATGGCTCAACTGTAGTTGTACTTCACAGCTATAGAATATAAGCAATGTGTGCTTCCTGTGTTATATATAGTAAGGAGGAAACGTAAGAACCACTTGTAAAAACCACATAATACAGATGATAGCACACAATGCAATGTGCAGTGCTAACCTCCAGGTGGCGGCGATTGATCTCATAGACTATTTCCAGGTGACGGGGCAGCAGATGAGCAAACAGGTCGACTGGCCAGCGCTCCAGAGCTTCAGGAAGGACTGTGTGATTGGTGTAGGCACAGGTTCGCACACAGATGTCCCAGGCCTGAACACCAGCAGGAAAACGTGTGTAAGCAACAGGACGGTAATGTCCTCTACTCATTTCCATAAGTGTTCCTAGGAGTCCTCAGAGGAAGGACACCTCAAAGTATGTTTTAAGTTCAAACTATAATAAATAAGATGCTAAAGCTGAGGAAATGTGTTGTTTGTGTCGTATCTTCCTCACCTTTTCCCAGTCAAGCTTCTCCTCATCAACCAGAACCCTCATCAGCTCGGGAATAGCCATGGCTGGGTGAGTGTCATTCAGCTGGATGGCAACCTGAATGTGAAGAACATTATTAAAAGTCAATACAGGATTAGAATATGCCATAAAGTGCTTTGTAGACACTGTTCATTTCAACTATTCTCCTATGGTACAATAAAGCCCACCTACAACCTGTTCAACACACTGACAGAGGCAATTAAATGAAGACCCAGCGAGAACATCAGGGGAAAAGCTTTTCATTTTTGACAGAAACTATTTTGTTGAGTTTTTCACTTCACCTTGTCTGGCAGTTTGCTGAAGTCTGTGCGAGCAATCTCCCTGGAGCCAAACTTAGAGACCTTGAAACGACGGATGATGTCTTGCAGGGTGGCAGACACCACAAAGTATTCCTGCTTCAGACGGAGCTCCTTTCCTTCAAAGAACTGAGGGTAAAGACACATATTTGTCTCTGTCTGTTCTGCAGGAACGTACAAAAGGCTTTTTTCATTCATTAAAAACAACCTTTTGCATATCATTGACCATTACTGATGAACATGGGCAAAACTCTTTTAATAAAATAATTACCTGAAATTCATGTTAGAAAAAAACTATTACAGCACAGTTTCAGCAGCTCTAATATATGCAGTATAAATGTTACACTAGCACCAACCTGAAAGTTGTTAAATTTGAAAATTGACTTGTTAGTTTTAATAATTAGACATTTGAATCAGATCATTTGTGAAAACAATTTCTTCTGTGTGTAATGCAGTGTTTTTGTCATTTATGAATATTATGATCTGATTTAAAAAGCTGATATTGTAATATGATATTGAAATACTGGTGTATTCACTTTTATAGTGTGTTTATCAAACAGTAAAACATTTAAAAGACACTGATGATTTTTATAATGAACTAATCTATGACATATTTTGAGCGATGAATTCATCAGTCTAAAGAAATGTCCATTTTGATTAACTTGGCAAATAATCAACTTAATGGTTCAGCAGCTCTGTACTGCAACAGTATGACAGAAAAGCAACGTACCACTGACTAAACTATGAGGTCCACTACAGTTTCTGCTCTCACTGGCACAGACATAAATTACCAGACCTGACATGAGTTACAGCTTAAGCTAGATGGATATCTCCTAAATCCTCCTCCTCGAGCCTTCAGGGAGTCAGTGCATGTTGGCCAGGTCTTATGTCAGATTTAAAAGACAGCTTCAGAGGAGGCTGAAGGAGCACACAGTAGCTCTATCAGAACACAAAGGACATTAGTTGGGGTCCGAATTATGGAAATCCATCTCTGAGCTGAGTTAAGATAAGCCCTATCCATCCATACAGGAGCCATAGAGTCCATAGCTTCCCTGCCTATGGCCTTGACATTCTTATGTTTCCTATAATCCAAGTTAGCATGTGGATGGTTGGCCTAGAAGTGCAGTAGTGGTGGATCAGAAGGTAATATAGTCATATTTTCTCACGTTATCGTTGGGATACAGCACACGAGAGATGTTCTCAGCCAAGTTCCTGTCCAAAACAGCCTGAATGTAGCCACCAACGTTGACTATAAGGGAGAAACAAATACATAAACTCCTTTAGTTCAAGCCAGTTCTCATTTAACAGCTGTTGCATGATATGAAAACATGTGAGGTCTGCCAGATACATACAGTCTTTAAGGTTAAACTCGCAGGGAGCCTTGGCAGACCACAGCCTCATGGTGTTGACAACGTTGTTTCTGTAGCCTGGTACAGGGGTGTCGTATGGCAGAGCCAGCACTACCTGTCAGTGTTACATGAAGGGACAGCCATGTTTAAACATATAACTGGAAAATCTCAGAAAAATATCTTCATATATATTTTCTTTTTTTATTATATTTTCACCTGAGTGTCAACCCATTTGACACCATCAGGGTGATGCTCGGTCCTGCCGTAGAAATGCACTGGACGCATGTACTCAGGACGTGCTTTCTCCCATGGGTTGCCATAGCGCAGCCAATCATCAGCCTCCTCAACCTGGATAATGATATATAGTTAAACCGAGGGAGAAAAACACTCGTTAGGCGAGAAGCATCTGAGCTGTGTCAGACGAAATAATACCAAAGGGAACATTGGGTCAGGGTAATGATAAAAGAAACTCACCCAGCAGGTGATTTAAGGTGAGATGAAACACCAGCAGCTATTCTCACTCATTTAAACAAGAACACAGGCTTTAAAATAAAGATGGTCACTTCTAACCTGCCAGCCGTTGACAATTTTCTGATTGAAGATGCCAAACTCATAGCGAATGCCATAACCATAGGCAGCCAGACCCAGGGAGGCCATGGAGTCCAGGAAACAAGCTGAAGACCAGAGACAGCACATGAAAAAGGCAGATTAAAAAAATGCATTGTTTAGGTCCACAATTTAAAAATGATTTCAATTAATGTGAAAGATGTGAAGATTCTCACCAGCAAGACGGCCCAGGCCACCGTTACCCAGACCAGCGTCTTCCTCCATGTCCTCCAGCTCCTCCATGTCCAGACCCAACTACCAAGGACAACAGAGTACAGCATGGACTGACTGGTTCTTGTTAAGTTTTTAACAATAGCTGGATGTTTCACAGCTGTAATAGGATGACAGCTGCTTTGTCTCACCTGGTACGTGGCCTCATCACAGGCGTTCTCCAGAGCAAGGTTCACCATGGTGTTTTGGAGAGTACGGCCCATGTAAAACTCAAGGGAGATGTAGTACACACGCTAAAGTTTGGAAAGAGGAGAAGAAATGATGATCTATGTTCATTATGAAGACCAGCAGATATATTTTAGTGCTGTTGTGTATATGATCAGGGTAACAGAACAATCCCTCCCAGTAACATGATGGGCTCAGACGTGGTACAGAAACTAAAAACTGGTGAAATCATATGACACACACACACAAAAACAGCCCTGACTGTCAAAGAAATCTTCAAGTTTCATGATTTATCAAGAGTGCAGAGAAAAGTGCCATCTGAGCCTGTGTTTAGCCTTTGCCATTTAGTTTTTTTTTTTTCTTCTGTGACACAGAAGAGGAGGCAGAGGAGAGGAGGGAAGAGAGGGGACTGGGGAACAGATTGCTTTAGGTATTACATAACACCAACATTTTGGCTCGAGCTAAAATAGCTCCTCTGGAGGTCACTGTAAAGGTCAACCTGAGCCTGATACCCTTTCATTGTGGAGTTCAAGTCTGGAGCAATAGCAGAAGTAGTTCAGATAGATGTGCAAAATACTAATGAATACAACTGACATGGTCATATCAATGAGTAGCTAACAGCAGCTCTTGAATTATATATGACTGTATGTTACAAATACTAATCAGACTTCAGTCCATGTTTCATCGCATTATGCTGTTGGCTTTTTTCCCCCCCTTACATAAAATCAACATGGAGTCAATATCAATATGGAAAAATCCACCTTGTTGTTGCAGCAGTACCTATGCATTATGTCTTCTTTGCATAAAAACTGAGCTTGGATGACCTTCCTCCTTGTACGTTGAGGTTAGACCTTTAAGCCGCTCACCTTTGACCTTTTAGTCAAGAGCAACAGAACAAGGTGTCACATGATCTCTACGTTTAAGGTTGCACCCCATCAAGATTAAATAAACAGCTTCAGTAAATGTCTCCCTACTGAGATTGATGCTTCAGCTTCAAAATACAGCGTTTAAACCACACAAAGTAAGCCAAGGTGTACTGGGAATTATTCATCAGCTGTTAAGAAGAGAAAAATAGTCTCCTTTTATGCAGTAGGGTTATTAATGATCTTGCAAGGAACATTTTCCCCCACTAAATAAATGGAATTGGAGCCCTTACTCTGCCTCTGATCCCTCTATTGTAATTACACGTGGATTTGTGTGACATTTTCAAGCAGTAATGTGGTGTGGTTTGCAATTTTGTTGCTTTATTCTTGTGTTGCCAGGTTTCTATTGTTCTTCTGAGGTCCTTTCTGTGACTGCTGCTTAATGACACCAGAGTTGCTCAGACACAGCTTCAGTGTAACTGCTTCTAATGTGAACTAAGGTGGCCTCTGTGGCATGTGCTCATATGACATAAGTGCGGCAGGTCTATGCGCTTTATGGTCACACAGGAAAGGAACAGAAGGTCTCGGGGAGGTTTAATGTTTCAACACACTATAAGTACAGCAGCATACCAGCAGAGTGCTAAGAACCCCTGGTAAAGTTTAAATGTCATGGCTTGGCCTTACACTGACATCTCGCTGTACAGTTGAAGAATATCAAGTATGGGCTCTTAGTGTTGGGGAAAACTTTCACATTCTTAAAAGCACCCATTCAGTGACATGAAAAGACCTCGGTAAAAGAACAAATCAAAATATTATCAAAATGTTGCCACATATTCAAACAGAAGATTCTCATTATGCAGAAAATCCTGCTAGTGATTGGTTATCGTTAGGCTTAGATGGCAGATACTAATGCATCAGTGTATAGGGAGCACTGACCTTTAAAGGGGCATGGAATAAATTTGAGGTATCATGAGATGAGTGATGGGAAAGGAAGATAAAAAGACAGCCTTGGTATACAAAAATAATCGATATATTTGTGTTTGTGGATGTGTTGGATGATGGTACCTCACCAAGCTTTAAACTGGTATTTTTAAGAGTCAATGTACAGAATTTACACTTTTTACCCTAAGAATTGTAAAATAATGATTCAAAGCTATGACACAGACCTCTCTAAACATCTTGAAGGTGTGAACTTTTTCTAAGATCAAATATTGGTACCAGTGTTTCTCTGTCTACACCAGTATCTCCCTAATATTCGGTGATAATCCTATACCCACTACAATTTTCTCACAAATACAAGATATGATACTGTTCATATGGCTACAGCTAAAACAACTTTATTTGTCATTCACCGATTCCCTGTAAGTGACAGAACATATTCATGGTAGTTCAGGATCTGTGATGCTGTTACTACGGGAACTTACTTTGGGATCTTTCTCATAGTAGTGCTGCTGGGTTCTGATCCACCTGCCGATCAAGTGTTCCCGCACTGTGTGGGCAAGAGCGAAGTAGTAATCCCTTCTGGTTGCCACATTTCTGTCCTTGACCAGCGTAAAGTGGAGGTGTCTGTTGAAGTTTTGCTTGAGTTCTGCAACGTTTTCAACGCCAGCGAGACCTCGCACTGAGATCTGTTTCCTTCTATCGTGGTCAGACAAAGGTTTAGACATGGTGGCACGAGTTGTAGCAGCTCAGTCAGACAGCAGATACACACCACCAGACCCAGGCACACACCAAGAGAGGCACCCGCAGCACAGGCTCAGGTTCAGTGTTTTAAAGGCACAACTATAAATATTAAGTGGAGGGTGGAGCTGATTGTATATATTAGGTAATGGGTGGGGTACATGCTGAAGATGGAGGATGTGACTTTTCATTTGTGTCACTCATGAATAACTAAAATGTCCATTAGGGATTTATCACTATTTGACTACAGAACCCAGTATCTTAGAGGCTGATGACATCATTCACCTATATACAGCATATTCATAAAATATCAATTCAAGGTTTTCATTGTGGATCCATCTACTTAACTAATAGCACTCAGTCAACATCAAACCCGAAATATTTCAATTAAGGGAAAAATATCAATATTTTTTTCTGCTTCCATTTTTCAAAATGTACTTACTTCCCTGTATTGTGGGATAATATCTGGCAGCAATTGTGTCCAACATGTTTTTTTTTTCCTATAACAGGCAGGATTATTTGTATTGCAGTGTAATTTATTTATTTATTTTGTTAAATAAAGGTGTTTTGTTGCACCTAAAAGGCAAAGCAGTTCAAAGTCTGCCAATTATCATACTATAGGGTGACTGTGTATTCACAAATTGCTGCATGAGAGGACAGTTACAGGACGTACTTTGGTTTTTAGATTCACACCGGATCAGGGCTTACTTTACCTCAGCCTGAGCTGAAATCCAAATGGCCGTCGTGCAACATTTTTATGCTGCTGTATCAGTTCACAACCACTGTACATGGTGGTACAGTAAGTAGTAATAAACCAGTAATCCAGTGTGTGTGAGTCTGTGTGTAGATCACATCTGTTTAAAAGCCTGAAGCAATAACACACACACACACTCAGCTGCAGTGAAGCAACCGAAGCCCACTCTATTTTCAGTTATCACTCTAGTGAGCTAAACTATCATAAAGTCCTGACCTTCTATAAATAGTAACGCTGACCCAGTCCCAAAGGCCATGATATTTGAAAGGCATATCTTGTTAATGTCAGGAAGAGCCGGCAGACAACACTAGTGTGTTACTATCAGTCGGACCACAGCGCAAGAGGGAAAAGCTGTGTTTGCTGAGCTGTTCTCAATGGGATGCAGTTACTGTATGATTATCATCATGTTGTTAAAAGAGGTGGTTCTGCCTTTGGACAGAAATTGGTTAAAAGCTAGATGAGAGAGGGAGTCTTACTTCAGTGTCAAGATGTACTGGATTGCACTGCACTTTGAACAGCTGTTGACAGGAAAAGTATTTGGAATAAAATTATCTTGCCTTTCTGACGTTCCCCACTCCGTCGCGTGATTGGACAAGATGCAAAAACAAGAAAAAAAAAGAAAAAAGCTGCTGTCATCACCACAGCAGTCGGACAGCAGCTAAATAGGAATCAAATTGCAGGTGGTGGTTGAAGTGCTTGATGGTTGTGTCATGGCTGTTTGTGCATCATTTGAAGAATTTTTAGAACTCACACTGTATATAAACGCTGTCTACACCATTTCCTGTTATGTTTCTTTTAATGTCTCCACATGCCAACATGACCCCCAGAACAGAGGGTCCATCACACAAGGGATGACAGAGATTGAAGCTGGCGTGCCCCTGATTTGTCCATTATGATGAGCAAATTATGTTCTTACATGTCTACTGGCTGTTCTGTCAAATGGTACATCAAGCATTTCAAGACCAAGCTGAATAAATGCACTTCCTAATGGAGACTGGAGGAAGACAGCATTCTTCTTGATGTGAAGGGAAAATTTCAACAACCAATGAAACCATATAGTAACTCAATCATGTTCATATTTGCAGCACAAGCAGACATTAAAAAAAACATAATAGATTTTACTTTACATGTACAGTGTATGTATAATTTATCCAGTCAGTTTTATCAGCTGTTAGTTATGATGTTGCCATAATGTAATTATTAAGACACATGAAATTTTAATTAGCTGAAATTTAAATTTTACAACTAAGATAATAATAATAAGTCAACTGGTGTTAATGGAGACTCTGATTGAAGCAGCAGCAACCACAGATGTGCCAGTGATGTAGGACAGAAATGTTGCAGCAAACAATAGACAGTGATTGTCAGACTTCTGGTGTAGTTATCTGAATATATATGTAAAGACTTAGATATATGTAAATGATTTTATATAAAGTTTCGTGCACATTATCTGTGGATCAAGGCCAAGGTCTTTTTTCCTGAACTGATGGGGAGATTTTCACTTTACTCCTCAAAACACAAAGCTGACATTACAACAAAACCTCTCCTCGCACAGCCGTAAACATATCTGAAAGCTGTCACACAAAATGATGTGCGGCGTCATTTGCAGGTGCAATCTACGTCTCGCACCTCCATGTCCTAAACACCGTGTTTCTCTGCAGCCTTTCAGAAGCATTCAAGTCTTTCATTTTCTTTTTCTTTCCTCCCGTTTTTTCCTCTTGTGTTCCTTGTGGTCTTGCTTTTGGCTGGTGAAAACAGCTCCTTTCAGATGAAGGAAGGAATTCATTTTTTATTTCCACAGTGTCAGGACTCAGGAGTCATGGGATTGGTTCCAGTGGATACAAAAGATAAAAAAAAAATAGTAGGAATAGGACTTGTCAGACAGAAACTTGTGAAATAGGTTTATATGGGTGAGTTCACCAGAGATTGCATTAGTTCAGTACACTCCAATCAGTATATATAACTAATGGCTAACACAGGGCACAGCAATGTCCCATTTAAATTGTCTTTTTTTTTAATGGCCGTGCAGTTGTCCACATTCAACAACACACTGCTGTCGCCCAAATATACGACCCAGCAGCTAAGCAGCCAGATAATTAGATCTCAAAAGCTCAAGTTGATCTGGCTGTAATTCTCCTTTTTTCACTCTCTTGCCTCATTCACACATTGACATCAACATTGTTACACACAGTCTGTTGGTTGGAAAGCTGTTTCCTCTTCTTTGCCTGAAGAGAATGAGCATCTTTGTTTACATCTCACCAAAAGTTATGGACTTAAGGTATTACACCTACTACTTGGCTTCTAGTCATTTGTGCACATGAGGCTGCGAGAGGCAATTGTTACCAGGCCTGGATGTTTTCTTATGATGACTTATTGAAGATAGATAGATAGATAGATAGATAGATAGATAGATAGATAGATAGATAGATAGATAGATAGATAGATAGATAGATAGATAGATAGATATTTAAACACAATATATTATAATAAAAAGGGACCAGAAATAACAAATTTTCATAGTTTAAAAATATATTTTACTCAACTATAATATCTCAACTTGCTTAATTAATTTTCATACACAAGTAATCTCTTATCTCCAGTTTCTCTGCACTGATTTCTAATAGTGACAGACAAGATAAGTATTATTGGTTTTTTTGTGTGTGAGTATTGTGTGTATGTGTAATGCAGTTTTATCTCTGACGGTTGAAAAAAGCGTTTAATTGCATCCACACTGACTATTCCTCAGTTGTGTAGAGTTAAAGCGGTCGCGTTTGCCGAATACCAATCATTTGATTTGCATTGCATGTCTTGCTGGCAATGAATCACGGGAGAATTGGGGATGTTGTTAAAGAGGAGCGTGTTTTTACTCAGGTCGCATGCTTTACGTTGTGTGTGTCTGTGAACCAGCCGACATGAGGCCAGCACAGAACAGAAGGAATACTGTCACCTGGTGGTAAATCTGGTAACGTCACAATGAAAAACCACCAGGTTTGTACTGCAGTAAGTAGACTGGAGAGGACCAATTAGTGGAGGCAGCTGCATCTATGGGGAGTAAACATTATCAGTTAATTAAATATGTTCACTAATTAACACAAGGAGATGTATTGACTAATTAAAGGGACACACTACCATTTATACGTGAGGTTTAGTTTACTCGGGTCTATTGCCAGCTGTGGCTCTCTTGAACTGCATTGTTTGTGGGTTGTTTGAATGAACCCACACTGTGAATCAGGAAAACTACGACCCCTTCACTGTTCTCCTGTGTAACCAAACATTATCAAAGTGCAATGCTAAATTCTTGGAGTACCCACTTAATATACGGAGAGGTTCATTGTGTTGTAGCTACCAGAATATTTCATAAGGCAGACACAACAATCAATAGTCATTCCCCCCAACACCAGCAAAGAAATAGTAGCTTATGTTTCCCCTCAGTGACAATCAAAAAATCTGGTCGCACACTTCTGTGACTTGTCAGAAATAATGAGGACGGTGTATGGATGCTGATGAAACAGATGAGGAAAGTATCAAAATTCATTATGTTGTTTTATGAAAAAATACCCACAAGTGTTTTCTACCTGATTAGACCGCTTCATCGGGGCCATGTGGGCGTGTTCCCACTGCTTGATTGACACCCTCTTCACTCACATGTTGTACTCCATAGAGCAGGAACTTGTGACTTTATCACCTAAATCCCAGCATAGCTCCACTCATCTTCACACTGAGTAAAGATCTAATCAGACAGAATAATTGCGATCCCCTGTGTGCCTCCCGTAGCATATTTGAATTTTAGTTAGAACATTTGGGCTGATTCCTTCGCTTCTGGGGAGGGTTTCACTTATTTATTTATTCATTTCTTATCTTAATATTTTGAAATGCTGTCATTATTTTTCAGGTCTGCACAATAGCAATACCTTCATTCACAGCACACATGTTGGCTTATCACAGAAGGCCAGATGTTATTAATAAATCAGCAACAACTCGGACAATGAGTCATGGCCGGAGAGCCAGCGTGCATGACACAAAGACCCTGAAAATGAAGCTGCCAAGTAGAATCCAGGCATCATTAATTTTCATTATTAAGACCTGTGATTTTCCAACTGTGACACATCAAAATGTCTTCTGTGGAAAGGGGTATTGATTTTCTGTCTATGATATGTAAGATTATCTCCGAGCTATTCCAATGCGGTGAGTGGAGTCAGTGATAATACTTTAATTACAACATAATCATGTTATAAATGAGCCTGTGTATTAATACTGAAAACTTCACTTACACAAATCCAACATTAATATAATAACTAATTCCTCCACCATGTTAATCCCTTAACCAATATTACACAGTGTTACGGAGCAGTTCAGATAAACCCAGTGTAGCTTTTAGTCAGCTGCGTACTTTCAGATTTGTATGAGACCTTGTTTACTTGCACTGCACTTTAAGGTTATCTGCTTTGTTTTGAATATTAACTGTGTAATTGTACTGAGCAAACTGCTTGAGCAGCACAACAGACTGTATCGCAGGAGCTGCACAGGCCACAGGAACGTTGTGAGCTGGTGTCTGAGCAAACCTCCGATACAAAAACGAATACCTTGCACTTTGCAGCTGAATCCCAGAAAGCAGGTTCAATAACATGCACGCTTTACTTAAGTCCTGAGGGCTATCACATAATATGGATGTTGCTCAATATTTTATTGCCGTGGTAGCTCTCTGCAAAACAGATGAGCACCTCTATTTCCTCATAGAGACCACAGAGCTTCACTCTGCCTTAGACCAGAACAAAAATCAATAATTGCCTTAGACAGGTCACTAAAACACACACCCAACTGTTTGGTGAGGTGTTCGGGGCTTAGACATACCTCAGATTTTCACAATGAACACTTGTATTGGTCTGGGAATAAATATATGTCCCGTAAATAGGAGGAAAAAAGGCTGTGTGACTGAACATAAATATGATACAGTGCAATAAAGTAAAACACACTTCCTGTTTGATTTGTATTCTTTTGACATTGATTGAAGCTTTGTTTTATGCACCCATGTCAGTAAACTAACAAGCATTTACTGCAAAACAAAGTCTCTGCTAGACCAACCTGTGCTCTGCACTGTCAAATAGTAACGCAGGGATAATAGTCACGACTCAATCACTGTACACATATTGAAATGCTGAGAAGAGAGGCTGAGATGAGATAAGATGATAACAAGGCAGGAAATTTATAACCACTCAACCTCTGTGCTCAGAAGAAGCAGCAAACCCACCAGTGGACATTTGACCTCTAAAATGTGTCTGAACTTTGTTCTTTAAAAGAGGGTTTGAATCAGTCAGACCTCTGGTGAGGACAATGCTTGGATTTCAGTGCATCATCTCTGCTATGTGACTGGCAGGCAGATGTGTTGTGGTGATTTGTGGAAATGTTTTAATTCTGATTTATTTAGGCTGGTTTTGCTGGATTTTCATGATGTTCAGATTTTCATTTTCTTTTTTAAAAAACATCTTCACCAACACTGGTGGCTGTAATAATGCATTACATACACAAGTACAATATATTCTAGAGATTTCCATTTTCCATGTGCAACACAAGACTGTCGAAATATTTCTACTTGATACACTTATACACAACTCACTCAAAGCTGTCTTCTCCATCATATTGAAATGAAAATACATTATTCCCATAGGTGTTAAATTATAAACAGCAGTATAGTGTTGAGTTTTAGCAGTGAGGATTTTGAAATGTAGCTGTAAAAGTATTCAACCCCATTTACTCACTCGGGCTGAATTGTTTCACCGGCAAAAACATTTCAGAACATTCATTATTCATACGTCATCCTCAGATTCGAGATTGCTTTGATTTTATCTGTCTCACAAGGAAGGCTTAGACCCATACCTGCTCACCTTAACAGGCTTTTAGAGGTTTGTACGGGTGAGTCAGCCGTCACTGATAAGTCAAATATTCCACACTGACTTCACAGCGTGATGCATAGGCCCTGCATAGGACAGTGAATAGAAAATCAGAGTTTCCAAAAGATAATATGTTAGAGATGTTTCTGGACGATCTCGGTCTTTTTCCCACTCACATCCTTTCAGAGTTGTCTCAGGTGTGTTGACACTTCTTCAAGTCCAAATCCAACATGGAGAAGCAGCAATATTAAATTTTACATAGCTTCAGGAATCATCCAGAAAATGTACACTTCTCTCTAACATGATAATATTAAATAGTTATGTTCTCCAGCATCAGTATGACCTCTGCTTACACTGTGAAGACTTTTATTTCTCTATTTTCTGCTTTTCAACTTCTCCTTTTTTGTAAATGTTTAATATTCCTCCTTTAACTTTTAATGTGTTTTAAATGTCTCATGTCATATCTCATGTTGTGTGCTCTACATTCAGTATTCTGATTTGCTTTTGTGTAGTAAATGTACTAGCTACAGTAAATAATCTTTACATATAACAATAAATTATAAGCATAATGTGAGGCGGCCTTCACATTTACACTACTGCTCACAGTATTGATATTGTACTATCTCGATTTTGTATTTTATATTTCCACTTTAATTACCTTTTTGTGTAAGTTTAAATATGAACATAAAACAAAATTAAAATCATGTTTTTTCCAGTTACTATTCTTAATCTCAGAAGCCTGTGTCCCCTCCTCCCTGCCATTAATGTGATGGAGGAGACCCATTGGGCAGCTGCAGCACTTAAGCTTTCTGCATTTGTAACTCTGGGGGCCATTATAAAGAGCAGACCTCACAATTACAGTTTAAACGATTCTCCACAAAATCCAAATTCACTTACCTCACCTATTTGCTACTGGGATAATGGCAGCCAGAAATATGTTGCATTTCACTGTGGAATTTTGGAGAATATTTTATATAATTATAGAGATTTCTCAACAAGCTCAGTGCGATTTTGTTGTTTATTGTGAAAGTGGAAGTGCATGAACTTCTCAGTTAAACAAACTGAACAGGGCAGGCTTCTGCTGTGACAAGAGGGTTGGGTTGTGTTACATGATAAAACAAAGATGGCAACTGGATGAGTAAGCAGCTCTGCATCATGAAGACACATGCTGTATATGAAACAGATTAAAATCTCCTTTCACTGTACAATGTGGCAGGGAGGGAGATACTTTTTCCTTTCACTGGCAGTATGAGTAATTGAAGATGAGAGGATTTGACGTGTTTTTTTTTAAGGGTTTTTAACAGCATCCCAGCAACTGGTGAATCTGGCCTTGCTCAAGGACACTTCGGCAGCATGGATGGAGGGGGGTTTCACTGCCTGCTTTAAAAAAATGATGCCACTCCTCGGTTGGGATCTTAATATCTGAGATGGGGAAATTATAATGTACTTGCTTTGTTACGATCCTGTGGTTAAACGCCGTTTAATCCTCCATGACAACGCCGCTGTTAGTTTGATGGGGAGCAGGATTGGTCAACAGCAGCTGACCGCGCCCTCAACCCATATAAGCTACCTACCAAACTATTACCATCAAGTGTCGGGGGAATAACAGCCCTGCTGCTGCTGCCGCTGCTGCTGATGCTGATGCTGATGCTGCTGCTGCCCTCGGTGCGGCGGAGGAGAGAAAGCATCTTTGTCTGCACAGAGAAGCTCTGGGCTTCCCTGCCTGCCTCCATCGACACGGCAACATCTCCAGATAAGAAGACTATCCTTTCTGAAGACAGAGGTCGCAAATTCATCTGCCGCATTCATCTCTGCTCAATTTAGGATTTCTTCCCCCCCTTTCTCTCTCTCTCTTTCTTTTTTTGTGTGCTCGCTGCTTGCCTGGCTGGAATAATCAAACCCTCCCTGTATCCATGTGTCGGATCGCTGGATGATGCACAGGTAAATGACACCGCACACCTCCTACACACAAACGACCTTATGGACGGCGGTAATTAGCTTTAAAAGCGTATACTGCGGTAGAAAGCTACAAGATAAGACCGTGCTGTATCTGTGTGTATGTGTCTTCATTATTATTTTTTTTTTGTCTTCAATGTCAGTGGTCGGGAATTGTTTGTATTTCCATTTCGGGAGGATGTGCTGCTCACCAATTACCGACACTTCTCCTGAGGTGTATTTTTGAAGATCCCACTTAATGTAGCCACAGATAATCAGATTTAAAACCAAGCCCTCTTTTATTTTTTTATCAGTGTTTACAGTCAGTGGAGGTGGGTGGAGGAGATATGGTTTCCAAATTCAACACGGTTGCGGATGAGGTCGCTTAATTGCGTGCCGGAAGACATGCCCTGTGGTTGGGCTATACAGCACATACAGTGGGGGGCTTTTTCCTTTGAATGAAGGCTGCAGAAAGGCTGTGGGAATATGGATACGAGCTACACTGTCTATTGTTTGATTTCAGCCAATGCCACATGCCGGGTTGGCTGGGGATTAGTTTTTTATCTATGTGTATATAAAAGTGAAGTTAAGGTGGTCTTTGAGCCATGCAGCATGCAGGGCCCTTGTCTCTGAAATTCTTGAGGTAGCCTATTTATTATTGAGAGGGATTTCATGTTCTGTGCCAGAGGACTGGCCAGTTTAAAGATAGGAGAAGGAGAGAGACAGACAGACAGAGGGGGAAACAGTGGCTCAGTTGAGTCAAGCAGCTGCCACATCATTTGCAACAAAGGGCAGCTTCACTGTCAGCTTGAAATATTGTCCTTAAAAGAAGGGAAAGTTGTGAACTGGATTTTTTTTTTATATCTGCTTTACAGTATGTAGCTATATCACCCCATAGGAAGCTGCTTCCTCCATACAGCACATTATGTAGCGCCAATTTGAGCACTGAGGAGGTGCTGTGTTTTAAATTACAGCTTGCACTTAAAAATAGTATTTTTTTGGGTTTGAAGACACAAATATCAGTAAATCCTCAACACTGCATAATATAAACAGATGAATGTGATTAAACAGAAAAGGATTGTTTACTGAACCATCATCTATTGTTCACTGGATTGCTGAAGCTGATGTCGGTACAATGTTAATATAATAATTCTATTCGAGGGTGTGTTTCTTCTGTTTTATGAGGGTTAGTTGTTGTTGTTTTTTGTTTTTTTTTGGGGGGGGGGGGCATCAGTGTAAGACTTAAAAATGCAATAAGTCACAGCTTGATGTCACCCCTCAATGATTAGATCAAATTATTTAAAAAATAATAATAGAAGGGAGGTGCCAAAGACTCTGAGCCTCACTGCTGCACATCTCACAGGAGCAGGAGTGCCCTTCCTGCACCTCCTGCAAACCTATTTGCTTTGCAAATTCTACCCCGACTGTAATCCGACACATTTTGTTACTGGGTCCTCTGAAAACCTAGGTGTTCACAGAGCAGGTGTTACAGCTCAGATTTCCTGTTCACCTGAATTGGGGGACCACTTCTGTTTGACTACTGTTGCGTGCAATCTTTAAGCACCTCACTTGTGGACAGCACAAAAGTGTTGCATCTCAGATTGAGGTTTTTTTTTTTTCTCATCAGCACTTTTAAATCCTCTGCTGGTTGAGATGACAGCCTCATTTAAATGCTATTTCATTCTGTAGTGAGCCACTCGGTTTCCCAAACCAGAGTCACGTTGGCAACAAGGAAGTTATGTGTTGCAGTGTTTCACAGATGAACAATAAACTTATGCAATGCTGAGCATGACTTTTTGTGCATATTGTGTTGTTATGATGATATTTTCAGGCAGCAGTATAACAGCAGGGTGTGTCACAGTCCTGTTTTTTTATTTTCATTTTGCTATGTTGCTCCATTTTAGTTGCTCCTTGGCCATGCTTTTTGAAATATTTGCAGCTTAAAGTAAAATGTTTATTTTTGTTACTTATCAGCTCTAGTTTGACACGGGATGCACTATTGCCAAGATTTTGCTCATCCCTCTATATTTTTGGTGCCTTCAGTGCCATCTTTACCACACTCGTGTTGCTATGATCTGACTCACAAGACATCTGCTTCCATCGCAGCCTCCAATGAGATTTAGGGGTTTAGGCAGAGTTACCATTTTAAAAAAGAAAATGATGTCACTGCTGCTACAACAGCTACAAACACAATACCAGCAGTATTAATTTTAATGAATATTATTAGACGTGTTTTTATAGCTCTTAATGCTATAATGATTTAAAGCTGTGTGGTGCATCACATTACCTCACATTAAGCTTGATGTTTGAATTTATTTGAGCCAACATCTCTTAAAGCTGCACTTATGTGTCTTTTACATAAACATGCAGATGCAACATATCAAAATGAAATTCAAAATTAAGATATCACGCACCAGCCAATATGCAAAAAGAGATGGATGACTGGATGACATGAAGGAGGAGACTGCTTGAAATAACAACAGTGCAGAGTTGACGCGTGTGTGTGTGTGTGTGTGTGTGTGTGTGTGTGTGTGTGTGTGTGTGTCACAGCTCAATAGCTTCAGCGTGCATACT
>OOFC01013419.1:61546-74034 GCA_900323345.1 Pseudochromis fuscus | reverse complement strand
TTTTTCTCCCCCCCCCCCCCCCTCCACTTTCTCTTCCTCTTCTTCCTCAGCAGGCATCATCATCCTCCTCATCCTCAACCATGACTGACAGGAAAGCTGTGATCAAGAACGCGGACATGTCCGAGGACATGCAGCAGGACGCCGTGGACTGTGCCACGCAGGCCATGGAGAAGTACAACATAGAGAAGGACATTGCAGCCTACATCAAGAAGGTGAGACCGGATGGATCCAAGCTCAGAGAAGGATGCCAGCTTCCACCTCATCTGCACATTTAGATCCTTTTATATACTCAGATCTATTTATGCTCAGGGTGAAGAAGATGAGGCTTTTATGATCAAGGCCATAGCCAAGATATTTTGCTTTTTTAATCCTCATTTCACAAATCCCCTACAAGACACCTTGTGTACAGATATTTTAACCTGGCACCAAGAAGAAGGCCTCTACAGGGTTGGATTTTCCAATATGTGGGTCCCAATCAGACATTTGGTAAAGGTTTCTGCTCTACTAACAAGTAAAGCAGACAGCAGAAAAATAATATGAGAACAATCAGATCCCAATGCACAACAGTAAAGGAACTGGGAGGTAGTAAAATGCATTTTGAGATCAATACATAATTTTAAAAAATGGCTTTAATCAAAGGAAATAATGTAGTCTATGATATTTTATGTTAAATGAGAAAAACTGAAAAAGCTTTTCTCGATCTTCTTTTACACATGCCTTTCACTTATTTTAATTAGCTGTATTTCTGTGTTTAGAATCATATATAATCATATAATAGTGCCGTTTTATCTTCATTACTTATTGAAAGTGATTAAATCTGGATGCAGTGTAGTTGTAATCAACTGCACAATGTGAAACCCCTCACATCCCCCTCAATGGATCTTTCAGGCAAAAGTATCAAATCAGTTTCATAAATACAAGAGTTATGTTGGTTTTCAATGCCAAACATCACAGTACACAACATTATAATACACTGTAATGCTAAATGAAAACAAATAATAATCTGAATAATCTATATTGAAATTAAAGTAACCAGCAGATGTAACCTCAGTGTCCTACTGGTGGTGATATGCAAGACTGGATGTATATCCGCAGCTATTGATTCTGGATATCGATTAGATCCTGATTAATCTCCTCCCTTTGACTCTTTTCAGGAGTTTGACAAGAAGTACAACCCCACCTGGCACTGCATCGTCGGGAGGAACTTCGGCAGCTACGTCACCCACGAGACGAAGCATTTCATTTACTTCTATTTGGGCCAGGTGGCCATCTTGCTCTTCAAGTCTGGCTGAGAAGTTTCTGATGGGTGTTGAGGAGTTTTTCTCCCTGAACCTAAATCGGAAATGCACTGGTGGCTGATGTCTCCCATACACTAATAACGACATACCATAACGATGCAAAACCGGCCGTGCGCAGTTGCATGGACTATACACTATTTAATATGTATGTTACACTAAGTTTACTTTTCGATAGTTGCCATTTGAATGCAACTGAAGTAGTTTTTTGTTGATGCTGTTAAAATTCTAGGTTGTGAAAGATTTCAATGTGGCCCTTGATTGTACAATAAAGGAAAGCTGTAGAATGTAGTGGTGCATCTGCTTTCCTTCACAAGTGGCATTGCCAGACCCTGCTAGGAGACTTTAGAAGGTAAAAATCATAGTGCGTGCACCAGTTTAACAATTCATCATCGAGATTTTAACGTGTGATTGTGAACAGAAGTCGATTAATGGGGTATAAATTTCTAGGCTCGTTTCGCATGATGAGTTTTTACTGCTGTCTTTAAAGGAATTGTGTTGTCTGGAGATGCACATGATTAAAAAAAAAAACCAAACAAAAAAAACAACCTTTACTGTTTTCAATTTGAATTTAAAACCAGTCCCGACCAGAACTCGAGCAGCCGCGTTCACAAAAGATGTCACGACATCCAACACACTTGACATTTTGGAACCAACACGAGCCAGTGCAAGCGTTTCCGGGGATGTTTTAGTTTGTTAGATTTTCACTGTGAAGGACGACAGAGCAAAAACAAGGCTCCCATACACAGACCTTAGTTAGCCTGTAATGTCCGGGCTAGACCACTACAGACTAGTTACCGAAATCTCCAAACTCACCCGAGCCAGATTTCAGTCTATTCCCTGTGTTCCTGCATGTTTGGAGAATAATAATCATGTTTTATTTAACCGTTACAAACTAAATCTCTTTTGATTTGCATTATTTACCTTTCACTCTTGAGTATGTAGATATTGGACCGAGCCAATGTGTGTCTTTGTCCCTGTAATTTGCTATAAAGCAGCGTTAGGAGGATGTTTTAGATGAAACATCTGCAGTCCACTCTACCAAGGCTACCGTCGCCCCTGTGTTTCCGATGGTTGTGTCGTCTCATGTGGCTTGTGATACCTTCAAGTTGCATTACCCACGAACCTTAGTTTTGCATTGCCAGTGACAGAAGTATTTGGGCTTCAGGAAGCAACAGCAAGCAGGTTTTTATCTCTTGTCTATCGCAGATTTTTGGGTTTTCATTTTGTAACGTGGATTAGTTTGAAATGGCAATGCACAATGTTTGGATTGTGATTAAATGTGTTCCTCGCGAGGACAGATTGGAGGGTTTTAGTCCGAGGAGCTGGATAACACCACACATTTCTCGCTGTGCGTAAGACTGAATGTTTCTCAGTTGTTCTCTCCCGTATGTCAGCTATGGGTGAAATGTGTATCTCTCAAGTGTTAGCTTGGATTGTTTTTCGAGGGACGTCTTCCTAAATATTGTCGATGTAAACTAATTTAGTATTGTTTTCCTCTGGCATGTATTTTTGCTGTGTATATGTAGGAGCCGTTCCAATGCTGTTAAATTTGCACAAAACGTGTGCCTGTCATTGCTCTCAACTGTAACCGGCTTGAGTACAATTGCACTTCATTAGAAATATTCAGTAGGTTGCTACAGAACCAAAATCGTATAAACTCGATAAAATAAAAAATTAATTGTTGACTTATTACACTGTGGCCTTTTATTTTGTCAGTGACTTTCTTTGTACAGAAACCATTAGTCCAAACCAGAAGTTTGCCAATGCTAATGGAAAATAGTGGCTAATAGTGGCTAAGCTAATGCTAGCCACTATTAACTATAGGGATCGTAGCAGAGTAAATGTGGCTGTAGCTGCAGGATTGTTCAGCGTATTGAATCAAGCAGGGGTGAATTATAAGCATTTAACTTTTCAAGAGATTTTGTATCTTTATTTTAAATTTTACGGAAGCCTTAAAAGGACATGATTAGATACATTTTTATTTCCTCCATTTTGCCGTGGTAACGAGTTAATTTCAGTGGTTTTCTTTAGATCTTTAGTTATTTTTGTTGTAATCTTGCAAAAACAAACTTTTTAACACATTTATTTTCTCCAGTTTGTTTCGTTTTTTGTTTATAGGATAATTTATCTTGTCATGATAACGAGATAAATTATCCTATAAACAAAAAACAAAACAAATTGGAGAAAATAAATGTGTATTTAATCATGTCCTTTTAGGGCTTCCATAATATTTACATAGTGTCAGTTTTAGTCTTTTTTTAAAGCAAGAACAATCAAATTTACAGTTTCTAGCTTCTCTGCTTTGATAGTTGCACAGATATCCTCATTTTGATAAAACTGTAAATCATATATCTTTGGGACAAAACAAACGACTAATAAAGACATTTCTTAAAAAGACAGAAATAACACGAATAAAACACATTACATTGACTCAATTTCTGTATCACTAATACTTACAATTTGTATAAGACTGGAACTGCAGGTTGAAAAGAGGTGAAGATTTCATACAGTTTCCACTGAGATGTAAATAAGTAGTTTATTTCAAAATAGAAACATGATGATTTTCTTGCTAGTTGTACAGTTGCATTATGTGACAAACCTGTCGAAAGAAGGAAATGTGGCCCTTCTCCAGACGACACAGTGGGATATTAGAGATGTATAGAGTGTGAAAGGACTGAGGAAGATGAATAACTCAGGAGTGAGAAGGACACACTGCGTAGGCTTCAGTTATCATGTGTTGAAGCTGCAGGCCCAGTAGTATGGCTATAGTGTTGGGTTATTGTGTGTTTACGCTGAATAAATGAAAATCATTCCATAGCAACAAGTGTGTGAGACCTTCACTCGGAGCACGAACCACGTAACCATGACATCAGTCGCTGGAGTGTTGTGCCGTTTTTCCATATGGCTCCATCGCCCAGACATTTGGCTGCGTGTGACAAACTGCTGCTGCATTCAAGTCATGTCACATTTACCACAAAAAACACTTCTGATTACACACTGTGGATTGTGATATATTTATATATTATATATTTATCATAATATCTTTTCACAGACAGACAGACAGACGAGAGCTGGATAGATTCTTGCAGTGTGTCATTGAGGGGGTGGGATGGATTGTTCATGATGATGGAGGAGGTTTTGACCAATGACACTTCCAGCCTTGAGTTTATTGATCCTGCTGGCGTCTCTGGCACTGATGCTGCTCCCTCAGCACGCCACAGCGCGGCAGATGGCACTCGCTACCACAGACTGGTGGAAAATCTTCAGCATCTTGTTGCATGCTTTAAAATATCATCAGAAAATAAGAGTCTGCACATCCCCCTTTAGCACACAAGGTGGTTGGACACCAGAGTACTTGCAGTTCCCACCTCCTCACCTGTGATGTTTAGGCGCTCGATCATGTGTCTCTTCCTCTGTAAGTGTTGATTTTTTGTTGTTGTTGTGCAGATACTACACAGATTGTCAAAACTGGAAAATAGAAGAAAACAAATCTGTGTATTGCTGCAATGGTGAACCCATAGACTGTATAAACAAAGCATCTAGGTTGCAAAAATGCTACACAGGTCAATATACCAGACTGTAAATAGAAATGAATGAAAGAACTGTGGCCACAAAACACAGACGTAACTCCTCATACCTCGCCTCATGTCCAAATATGGTCACTTCTGGCGCCAAACAACCAACATGGCAACATTCAAATGTCACACTCCTGGCTTCAAAATAGGACTCCACAAACCAACGGGTGCTGTCCTGTTAGCTTCATCCACCCTATAAACAGTCTGTGAATGACCCACACAAAGTACTGGTGGGAGGTGCTGTCAGGGTGCATCGTGGGAAATGTAGGAGCCAAATATTTTGGAGATAACTCTTAACAAGAGATAATGTATCATAGACAAATGTACATAGATTGGACAAAGCTAATGTGACGTCACCTGTTGATTTGTGGATTTTGAAGACAGGGGTTTGGGATTTGAACGTTGCCATGTTGGTTTTTTTGGAGCCAGAAGTGACCATATTTGGGTATGAACAGAGACAGGTACTTTGACCTTGAGCCCAAGGTCAAAGTATGTGAGACTTCAGTTCAGGGCTACTCTCAGTGGAGACCTGTCAATCAAACTAACCACACCTCTAAATATTCCTCTTTTTGAAGCCTAATATCTTCTTAGTTATGATTTTTTGAATAAGAAGAGATGACTTTACGTAATGACAACAGAATGATGTGGAAAAAATGTTCATGATTAAAAATGGTGATTTATGAATTGAAGTCAAATGGAGCCAGACTTTTTTTGGAGCCAGCATCTAGTGGCTGTCGGGAGTATTGTACATTGTTGCACATTGTATTCATTTTGGATCCACAGTTGCTTCATCCATCTTAACATACAGTAGGATATATTGACCTGTGTAGCATTAAGTTTGACCCTTCTCATTTTAAATATGTTTCTCTCCCCAGTCCCCAGCGATACAGAGGGAAAGCCCTAATTGATATTCAGAGTGTTATAAATGAGAATTATTGGAGTCAGACTAATCAATAATGGTTTTGTCTCCATGTTGTAATTATGCAGCACAAAGTGACGTCTAACAATGTGCCATCTGGAGCCATGTTTAACTACAACATCAGATGATTTCACTCATCACCATCAGTCAGTGCAGCTGCTGGTGGTTGATGTGTGCAGACAAGAAGAAGAAGAAGAAGAAGAAGAAGAAGAAGAAGATACTCGCCCCTTCAGTCGACAGATTATGTGTCCAGACTGGAGCTGATGTAACGGTATGGATTACAGGAGAAAATAATAATAGAAATAAAAAGACAGATTTGAGTTTTTGCCTGTAAAACCGTGGCAGTTGCAACAGAGCCTACATTATGACCAGCAGTGGAGATACTGTATGTTGTTGATGCCTTGGGCAGTTGTTGTTTTTTTTCTTCCCATTGATAAAAACAGTACGAGTAGGGTGCCGCTTGTGTAATGTGTTCAGCTCCTGCCGCAGTTACGTGATGTCTGTATGTGGAAATCTGTAGAAACAGGAGCTGGCAGAGGCAGCAGAGCTGAGAAAGCAGACAAATTAAAGGACAAGTGACTGATGAATAATTGCTAAAGACAGAGTGAGGTCAAAGTGGATGAAATAAGACACTCCCCTGAGTTATCCCTCCTATTATCTTTGGGATCAATTTGGCCTCACTTAATGTTTAACATCTTACAATAAATACTTAACATCTTTTTTTTGTGCTTAATATTTCAGAACTTTTTGTAATTCAATGGGAACATATGGGTTTAGGTCAATCAATGACATTCATTTTTTTTCAGATGGTTAATAAATAGGTATTATTAGGTATTCTGGGAGGTTACGGGGCTGGGATGAGGGCTTATGTTTTGTTTAACGGGGTATTTAAGACGCAACATAATGTACTTGAAGCCTAAACTCCAATAACAGTTTTGAATATAATAATTTTCTGGAGGTCAAAATTGCTGCGATCAAATTGAGCCAGAAGATAAAAGATGGATCCACTGCAAGACTTTGCTTCATAACTTTGAATTTTCCCTCTAACATTTTAATGTCTTGTGATTCACTTGGTGCTTAGTGAGCGAGAAATCCTGAATAAGTGAAATGAATGAGGAATTGTTTCACACACTCTGAATAATGTTAAAAATAAGATGTATCATAATGGTCTCACATCCACTCACACTTTAAACAGAAGTGCGTCAGAGGCCTGTCTACTTTTCCAACAAACCTTCGCTGCTGTTTTACACTCTTGTCTTTGTCATCAGCACCTCCTCCCCCCACATACCTGCCTGCTTTCTCTTTCATAGCCTCTGGCTGCCTTCATCCATCTTCCCACACAGAGCTGTAATTCATGGTCAGAGCACATTCACATGTAGACCGCACGCATAATTGACTGGACCGAGATGCATTTGTATGAAACATATATCCTGAGGCGGGTTTAAACATTAAGTTTAATCATCATCAAATCAGGTTATTTGTCTGAAGTGTGGCCTTAAAACGTATCATAAATGAATGAATCATGTTGAAGATCTTTCTGGTTTGGACTGGAAATGATATTGTTTTCTTCTTAAAGCAGATTCAAACCCAGCTCCATCTCTTACAGACATTAAGCATTCAAATCCAGATCCCTGAATGGCCTTAAAAAGAACCTTTTACTGCGACATATTTTTATCCTCCTGCTCTTAAATGGCTCTATTCAACTCCCCGCAGGTTCAATCTGAAAAACATTTGAATAACCTGAATTGCACCAAACAGACGGCTGTTTTGGCTCGGGCTGAAAACACCCGGCTCTTTTGTTCTGAGCGGAGCTTCCATTGATTGAATGTTTGTGCTGTGCAGATGCCTTATAGACTGCGAGATGACCAGTGGGCGGACTTAACACTGGCATAACAAGGAGGAAAATGACTCAGACTCAAACATCAGGGTGGCACATTCATGTGTTAATAGCAGCAAGTGGACACAGGGGCCACAATTACATGGTGAGTAGGATGAAGTACGTGTTGGAAATCAACTTTGAAGTTATCACCGTGTGAAGATCCTTCAAAATGTGTCGCTCTACAGTTGTGACTGATGTGTGTTTAGTGTTTTACTAATTTATTTTTTGCAAGGACTTACATATTCACATGCAGCACAGTTATGAGATTTAATATTTTATCTCAGCAGCCACTTTGACTCATCACAGCACAGGTGGAATTAATGAGAGCTCAGTTCCTTTAAGTGTTCACGTCTCCATTGTAGTGAACCAGCGTGCACAGAGGCAGGACCTCCTCTGAGTGGAATGCAGCCATCATGATTACAGCTGCTCTTTCCTGACAGTGACAAGTTTAATGTCATTTGAAGGCTGCACAATTCATGTGCACAGTGTGGATGTCGCACAACTGCAGGTGCACAAAATTGCACAAATTTAAAAAAAAAAAGTGACTCCACACACAGCGACCTGCTACTGCTTTTGTTTTGAAGCAGCATGTTTATATGGTTTAAGGGGACAATGTGATATTTTTAGACGCCTTGTCTTCTTGTTTTAACGCTGCGAGGACTGAGCTTAACTGTTGTTGGCAGGACTTCTTAAGGGCCTAAAACTAGAGAACAACCAGCTATAACCACGAGAGAGGACACATGCAGTCATCCACGTCTTTGGTAAAATGGTTGTCTGTGCTATTCCTCACCAGTATAAATATAATAAAAACAGAAATGATATGAGGAACCAGAACCTATCCACAGTAAATTAAACAGGTCCTGTGGTAAAACAAACAAACAAAAAAACAATAAAAAACATTTTATTTACCATTTTGTGATATGTTTGACATTCAAATAAAACATTATTTTTTTCCCCCCTCTTCTTATGTAATATACATTACTGCACTGATGCTGTTAAACAGTATTATATAACTGTTATACACACTCATACACACACATAGTCTCACACTGGGCTGTAGAAGAGATAGATAGATAGATAGATAGATAGATAGATAGATAGATAGATAGATAGATAGATAGATAGATAGATAGATAGATAGATAGATAGATAGATAGATAGATAGATAGATAGATAGATTTCTTCTCTGCACTTCCACATTTTGGCCACTAGAGGGAAACCTTTCCCTTCATGGAAGATGTGCCTGTTGTGTCTTTAATATGAATCTGGGCCCAGTTGGATCAGTGTAGGTACAAACACCAGCCTGGAGTAAACCTTGATGGTGTATATGTTTTTTTAAATGACAAGTTATTTATAGAAATTAAATAATCCAATAACAATAATCCTACTTTTTGGAGTAGAAATACAACTAAATCATTTGGAAAATAGTTGAAAGTGTGTTCACCTGAACACGAATGAGGATTTTAACATCATGTCTGTAACATGTTGCCTTTATTCTGAAAAATCTGCAGCATCCTACTCAAAACTATAATATGAATTTATCTTTTGGACCACATGATTGTGTGAGGCGTAGTAGTGTCGATCTTCAAAGTTCATGTTGCTACTTTTGCACTATACCACCATAACAGAGTAATTCACATTAGGAGCACATTAATTTTTGTTTTTCTGTGACTTCCTAGTGTGAAGTCTGCTCCGTGGGTGAAGGGTGTGATAGTGTGCATGCAGACACTCTGTGCTTTGTCCTTGCGCGGGGCACCCAGAGGTGATCTGGTTCATAAATGATCATGCCCGGTCTGCTTTGCTGCACCTGAGAGCAGTTTGTTCTAATGGTTTCCTCTGAATGGATTGCAGCCATGGAGGGTTTGCATTGCATTGCGGGAAGTTGGTGAAGCGGTCACCCCGCACAGTTTCGCTCAGGTGTGGTATCACTCATATGCCATTAGGCTCATTAACAGAGCCATTGTGCAGATTAGGAAGGTGGACCTCAGCGGGTAGGAATTTCGTGGTGACTGCTGCTTATAACTATGTAGACACAAGATTATCACACTGGCTAAAACTGCAGGAGAATGGAAGCAGGAGAGAGGAGTAATACTCCAGTACTAAGTTTTAGTATTTTTAATAACCAAGCAGCAAAAAAAACAAAACAACAAACTGATGCAAACAAGTACATATGACTCAGTTTTAAAGTCTGATTTCACATCTTGGCAAACATCCTTCGTGACTAAGTGAGGAGCAGGTTAAAGGTTGAAATGGTTGCCTTTCATGGGCCGCAACGTTTTTATGACCTTGCCAGCGCAGACACTACTGGAAACACATAAACAAAACTTTTCTCCCGGTTAAACGATTCAATGATCGAGGGTTTAGATTTTAAAAATGTGGCCATCTATTCAGAAATGTTGTGGTAACATGTGTCAGAGCTGCTCTGATTGTTAGTGGGGAAACAAAAAACCTGGTTTCTACTGACCTGAAGTCACCAGGCTTCTTACTCCCACAAACCACCTTATCTGAGCCAAACCCTTTATGGACCATCACCTCGTAATCCTGCTCCTTTACTGCCTTCGCTGTGCGCTGCTGTCAAGGATAAGGTAATCAGCTTATCAAGAGGACATGATTTATAAAACTTGTATGCAATAAGGGCATCTCAGTGATTCAGACCTTCTTTGATATCTTCCAAGTGGGATCGGACTCTCTCCTTAAACCCGCCCTCATTAAAGAAAAAAAGACACATTTGACTTTGTTTTACTCAGTTGACTTTTTAAGTTATTTATTGTCTCAATCACAATCATTTGAAGAGTGAACGTTTCAATGCTGCTCTTTAACCTCAATAAGCAGCGTAAGAAAGGAGGAGAGTGACTTAACTTGTTTCGGTACTTTCTTGCCTTATCTCAGATCATATCCCAGGACTGAAGTCATGTGATATTGGGCAACAGGGTCATAAAGCAGGGCAGCTCTTTATGAGAAGGACTGTGAAACTGCAGTTTCACTGACTGGCTCTGTGGCTGCAGGGAGCTCCTGCACTACTAAACAAAACCTGGGTTCAGACTTAAAATCCTCAGGCGAGTGGGACATCCTGCCACCGGAGAGACATAACTGCCTGGTTCCTGGTGTTAGTTATTTTACTTTACTGAACAAATGTCTGTAAAGAAACACAAAGTTGGATCTGCACTATGAAAAAGTAACAGACTCATGTTAAACTGGAATTTAAACATACAAAATATTCATTATTCAGTAAATTTTAGCTGATAATAAGTGTGTTTACCTTAGCTTAGTTTTTGTTCAGCTCTTTATTCTTCTTAGCAGTTTCCTTAGCCGTTAGCATCGCTCATCTTAGTGTTAATCTTAGTTTAGCTTATCTCCGCTCGTTTTCCGGATCTTAACATAATTTAGTCAAATTTAATTTACCAATTAGCTTTGTTCAGTTTAGTTAACTTTTGCTGTTAGCTTATCTTAGCTTAGCTCAATCAGCTTAGTTTAGTTTACCTTAGCTTTAGTTAGTTAAGCTTAGTTTTGTTAGTTTGAGTAGTGTTATTGCACATCTAGCTTATCATAGCTCAGTTTTGGTCATCTTAGCATGGTTTAATCTTAGCTCTTCGTTTAATTTTAGTTTAGTAAATTAGGTTTTTTTGGTTAGTATAGCCTAGCTCAGTTTTTGCAGTTAGCTTGGTAGATTTGATTTATTCTAGCTAATCTTACCTTAGCTTATTTCAGCTCAGTGTAGTTTATCATAGCTTAATTTAGTCTAATTTACCAATTAGGTTAGTTCAGTTTACTTTAGCAATTAGCTCAACTTAATTTAGCTCATCCAACTTGGTTGAGTTGACCTTAGGTTAGGTTGTTTTAGCTCAGTTTTGTTAGCTTGGCTCAGTTTTGCTTATCTTAGTTTGGTTTAATCTTATCACGTTGTTTAATTTTAGTTTAGTTAAATTCGGTTTTTTTTGTTGGTATAGCCTAGCTTAGTTCTAGTGGAGTAGTTTAGCTAATGTTATTTTTACCTTAGTCCTCTCAGTTTTGCTTATCTTAGCTTATTTTAGTTTAATTTAATTGATCATTTTGCTTAGCTCAGCTTAGCTTAGCTAATTCAGATTAGTTTACCTTAGCTTAGTTTAGTTAAGCTTAGGTTTGGTTTTGGTATTTAATTTGAAAGTTTAGTGTAGCAATAAGTTTAGTTAAACTTTGATTAGCTCAGTATAGTTTAGTTGTCTTTAGCGTTGGTTAGTTTAAATGTAGTTTGTATTAGTTTTTTGTTTGGTATAGCAGTTTAGCAATTTAGCTTAGGTGTTCAGTTTAGTTTAACTGAGATTAATTGAGTTTAATTTAGCATTGTTTGTCTTGGCTAAGTTTAATTTAGCTTAGCAGTTAGTTCAGCTTAATTTAGTTGAGTTTGGTTTTGTGTGTCTTTGTTACACTGAAACTATCCTTTGAATAGATTTTAGTTTAGTCTTGTTTCTTAGCATTAGGGTTAACCCTCCCACAGCCACAGCCACAGTCACAGTGCAGATACGAGCAGAGGTACCATGGGACTGTTTCTAACATTAAGGTGGTGCAGGTGCTATCAGCGAGGTAACTGATGGGGTTTAAATTGCTGTGACAGAATTTTAAAGCTGTTATAAAAGAGACTTTTTATGTGATTGCAGTTGTGTCTTGTTGGCCCTGACTCAAGGTCTCTTTGAAAACAATGCAAAGCCTAAGGACATGGGGAGGTATGTGGTATGTGGCAGTGTGAGTGTGTGTGTGTGTGTGTGTGTGTGTGTGTGTGTGTCTGTGAGTAGGAGGGTGGGTGGATACATGCCAGAGGGGTGAAACAGCAGGGAGAGAGA
>OOFC01013419.1:44255-61526 GCA_900323345.1 Pseudochromis fuscus | reverse complement strand
TTATGTGATTGCAGTTGTGTCTTGTTGGCCCTGACTCAAGGTCTCTTTGAAAACAATGCAAAGCCTAAGGACATGGGGAGGTATGTGGTATGTGGCAGTGTGAGTGTGTGTGTGTGTGTGTGTATGTGTGTGGGTAGAGGTGGACCGAGGGGGTCGTTCAGGGGGTTTGGAGATGGAAGCTGGGGGAGGTCGGAGGGGCTGGGAAGTCACACAGGTAGGGGACACTGATCCAGGCGGTGGGACTGTGCAGCCACCATGTCTCAATCTACAAACCAACCCTGCATGACTAGTCTTGGGCAACAGCTAATGGCCCCCAATTACAGTTCCTCTGTCCTCCAGAAAGCAGCCAGTGTGGCGTGACCCTCTGAAATGAGTCTTCCTCTGCACAGCAACAAATGACACGTTTAAAGAAAGAAATGACTGAATTGCATCTTCACTTTTGTACCACACTTATTTTTTGTGTGAATCTGTGTGAGCTGACCTGTGTTGTAATGCAAAACATGGAGGAGCTGAACGTGAGGGTGGGAAAGCAGCAGAGAGAGAGAGAGAGAGAGAGAGAGAGGGTCCGAGGTGGAAAGGTCAAACTGATGTTTCACCACGATGCCAGAGAGGGACATTTTTTCCGTCAGGATGCCTCCTGTGGTCGGGGTTAATGTGCTGTTGGAGGGACAGAGATGTGCGGATGAATTAATTTTAGGGATGAGCAGAGGAGCGTGGAGACAGAGGGCCAGAGTCCACTGGTGGAGGTGGAGGTGGAGGAGGTGGTGGGGGCGGATTTGGAAAATGAGTTTGTGAGTGCAGCTCTATTGGTTGGTACCTACTTCACTGTCAGTTTATTCTGCCTGGCCTCTGAGCGCACGATGATCAACACCATGTCAGAGTTTATATTATATATTAAGTTTGTATTATGCGTTTTAATGAGAGGTTTTACTCAATAACCTGGAGTTATTTATTGAAGTGAAGTGTATGAAGTGGTTGACAACACTTTAACACAAAAAATAGTAATGTCTTTTAATTAATGAAAGCTAAAATCATTTTTAAAAGAGTAAAGCAGAAGTAGGAAAGTAGAAACAGTAAGAAACAAAAGTAGAAGTACAGTATAGGGAGTAGAAATGTAAAAAGATTATAACTAGAAAAATAAAAGTAGAAAACAGTAGAGGTATAAAAGTAAACAAACTTTTTTTAAGTAGAAGTTGGAAAAATTAAAAAGTAGAAATAGTAGAAAGTAAAGAAGGTAGGGAAAAACAGAAAAGTAAAAAAAGTAGAAGTGGATAAAAGTAGTTGTTGCAAAAGAATAAAGTTGAAGCAGAAAATCTGAAGAAGTAACATGAGTAATGTGAGTTTGTGGACTCTGAAGTCAGGAGACCGGGCATGACCATATTTGGATATGAAGGGAGGAGTGAGGAGGCGGGTCTGACCCCTGACCCTGAGGACACTGTCCAGTGTGTAGATTAGCTGGAGTTGAGTGCTGCTCTCATTGGAGACCAGAGCTGTCAATCAAACTATCCCCAACCTTAAATCTTCCTCTTTATGAAGCCTAACATCTACCTAATGATGAAATGATTTTCAGATGGACCACCAGATGTAGATGAAATTAAAAAATGTGTTAACTGAGTATTTCAGGATTGAAAGTGGCCATTTTTGAGTGGCCAGTCTCTAGTGGCCATCACGAGTATTGTACTATTTTTTTGCACTTCCACATTGGCCCTATTTTTGAGCTCTGGTCGATGTGTTAATTTCAGTCTAAGGAAGTTCCTGATAAACCAGAAAAATGCAACATTTTCTCCGACTTGGTTGATCGTGAATATTGATCAAAGAATCACGATCACGACACAAAGGTAGTGCACCAATAGATTGTTTCATGAAGAAGACTTTTTGAGGGAAAGTATGAACATTTTGTGTCAAAGAAATATGTTTGTTTTTATGCTTTTAATTATCTTCTGACCTGGGATGTAGATTATGTATTTTGTAGAATAATTAATTACCAAACAAACATAAACCGGACACACAGCAGCTGTCCAGGGGATCTGATTCACCAGAATACAGAGTCATAGAGAGAAGGAAACTGAAGGTGCTTTAAGCAATCACAGGGGGACAAGACAGACGCCATGGTTGACTGAGTGTGAAGCTTTTCTCTTTACTCATGAAATAATAGATAACCTGGGTTTCACATTAGTGGGCACGGAGCCAGAATCTTAATTGTTGAAAAGCTGACTTAAATAAGCAAAGTGGATTCAGAGGAGCTCCTGTGAGAGCCGTCCTATCAAAGTTCATGTTTACAGTAAAAACAGGATGTACACTTGTGGAAAGATCGGAGCTTATCATTACAACAGGTGGGACGAGAGAGGAGGCTGAGGTGGATGGCAGGTGTTTTTCTACAGGTGTAATGGTCGGTGTAAAAAATACTATATGAATACATCGGTAGTCGTATTTCTTTCTCTCACTCTCCTGACAATGATCCCATTTAGCTCCCTCGCAGCCGAGCCACACCAACATCGATCTGTGTATGAGGAAAAAGGAAATGTGCTGATTCCTCTCACACCCGGTTACACATTAACTGTTAACAAAAAAAAAGGAATAAAAAGAGCTCATAGACTCGCACAGATAACCTGCTACTGCATCTGACAGAGCAGGCAAATAAATCGCTGACAGAAAAAATAATCTTGACACTAAAGGTCGTTGTTGCTACTGTCACATTTTCCTGTTATTGGTGGTTTTATGGCCAAAATAAAAATGTATTGGTGTCGAACAGTGGCAGAGGAGAAAGGAGATATCACTCAGACGTGTTTGAAATAGAAGATAAAATAGATTTTGAACTCCCTCTGTTCAGTCATAGGAATCTAAGAAAAAGGAATTACTTAAGTAAAAGTACGAGGCGATTATCAACAAAATAAATGTGCAAATGTCAAAAATAAAAGTGTTTATTTTGGGGAATGACTCTTTAGAAACGGATACACAAACAGCAAAATGGACTTTTTTACAAGTGGAACTATTAAATGTTGGTGGTAAATCGACACAACAATAGCTTAAAAAAATATAAGTTAGAAATACCACTGTGTAATATATTAAAACAAATGTGAAATATATTTTGTATATAACTAAATATAAGTTCACAAACATAACCATGTGATACATATATGTGAAGGTGCAGTACATTTTTGGATTTTTATACACAGTTTTTAATCTATATTCTCTGTTTTTCTTTTTGACAAAAACTTGTGACCACTGCACTGAAATCTAGTTCTGTTGTGCACTGTGTTGTGTATATCTGAATGATGATTATAAAAAAAGTCTAACTTTTAAACCTGTTGAAAGATGTTGATGTAAACCTGATAACTTGACTGTTGTGCTCCTGTTGGCCAGTTTAATCTACATTTATATATATTTATTGAAAGATAATTCTATGGTTTGTATGGGAAACCTTTAGAGCTGTACTACACCTACAACCATGTGAAGCAGCAAGTATGAAGGAACAAGTACAAAGTACAAATAAAGTGAAAAGTGACTTTATTTGACTTACTGGATGTCATGGCTCTGTGAGGTTTAAAGAACAATAATAATGATTTAAAAATCAGAAACATCAAAGGCCTTATGAGGACTCATAATACAGCTGTAATAAACCTCACAGGCAGTACAGCGCATGTAAACTTTCACGTATTTGTAGCTTATAGGATGTTGATATTATTGAGATCTGCATGTGTATGTCACACACTGTAATCTGAAGTAAACAAATGCTACACAGTAAAAAACGTTGTGTTGTTTTTACCAGAACTGAGTAAATATTGGACTGACTACATGGTGGGTTCATGTAATGCAGTGAGATGGGGGATTTTTAACCAGCATTTTATTGTTTCTACCCAATAATTTGTTGTTTTTACGGAACATTTTATTTGTTTTTATCTGACATTTTGTCGTTTTATCCACTGCACAATAACAGCCCATCTCACTGGGTTAAATTAACCCAGCATGAAGTTCATCCAGTATTGACCCGGTTCTGGGTTGAAACAACTGAACATTTTAAGTGTGAAATGACTGATGAAAGTGGAGCTAATTTGAACTGTGTCATATAAATTTTATAGCATATTTTGTAAGAATATTGTGTGGTTTATAAAATGTTTTATCTACAATCAGTGGAGTAAAACAAACAGTATGTTTCCTATAAAATGTTCTTGAGAAATCTCTACTTAAAAATGTAAACTACTAGTGTAATAGAAGGATGAAAAACTATCATATTAAAGTACAAAGTGTGTAAATACTCGTCCTGATAGAGCAGCAGGTATATGTATTTGTTCATGTTGTGGTCCCATTGTGTGGTTGTGTGTAGTGTGTGTGTGTTTGCTGCAGGTTTCAGTCAGAACGTTCCAGCTCTCATGGCTGCTGATGGCAGGTGTGCATGTCTCTGCATTAATCAGGGGGCTGTGAACCTGCTGTTTAATCGCAGAGGAAGCCGAGCAGGTAATTACTTCTGAATCTCTAATTGCACTGACAAGGAGAAAGAAAAACATGGAGCAGGGAGGCAGCAGTTTACAGAGACCTGACTCACATGTAGCTTAGTTGTCTGTCCCTCTGTGTCCCTCTGTGTCCCGCTGTGTCCCGCTGAGCGTCGGGACAATTATAAATACAAGTGGGAGACGAAATCTGGAGGCTCTCTGTGTTCCTTCAATATTTTGTTGGATAATATTGAACTTTAAACTAGTTTCAGTGGGAAAATACAACAGTCCAGTTCTGGACTTCATTAAACCTCCAAGTTCATTTACATTAAATCAAACTTTGTACTTGAACTATTGTACTTGTAACTCCAGTATCTTTATCTGACAAATACAGTTACTTTGCAAATGATACAGACTAAAAAATGTTGGGTTGTTTTTACACAGAACTTGGTCAAAATGATCACATGATGGGTTCATTTAACACAGCAAGATGGGTCGTTCTTTCCCAACATTTTATTATTTCATAACTTTTGTCATATTTACTCAACATATTGTTATTTTTATCAAACATTTTATGATTCTTACCCAACATTTTTTTTAACAAACATTTTATTGAATTTACCCAACATTTTATTAGTTTTAACTAACATTTTATTGTTTTTATTCAACATTTTATTGTTTTACCCACAATTTTGGGTCATTGTATTAAATTAACCCAGCATGTAGTTAGTCCAATATTTACCAATTTCTGTAAAGTATTTTTTAGCGTGTAACATACCAAACTGATCACAGAGCTGAACTAATTAATAATATAAAGAACTAGAAAAGCACTCTGAGAGCGCAGACCTCCGCCAAGCACTGTTAAGGCCAATTGATACTTTCCGCGTCCGCATGTCCGTGTTGGTGCACAAGGGTCCGCGTCACGTAAATGTCATGGAACACGTCAGGAAGCGCTCGAGCTGACAGGCGCGGAGGCGTCCGCGTGCAGCTCAGAAAATGTGACCGCGTTGCCTGGGCACGGAGGACGCGAGCATCTGCGCATGTGTCAAAATCAATACAAGCAACTGCACTGCACTTGGACCTTTGCTAACCAAATTTACTGCATTTGCTCCTGAGGTACTTGTACTTCACTTCAGTATTTACATTCTCTGCTGCTTTTATTTCATTTGACTCAGTACATTTCCACTTATCTGACAAATGTAGTTACTATACTCTGTAATACTTTTATAAACTGTGCCACCAGTGCAGAGCGGTGATGCGGTGACTCTTAATTAAGGTTTGCACACAATATTTTTTTTTCTCTTTTTAAAACTGTCTTCACCCCACATACCTACTATAATTTCTTCATTTTAGCACAAACTCAGCTACAAGTTGACAAGTATACAACTGCCAGAACCCCCAGAATACAAAAAATGAAATGTTTTACCACCCCCAATATTAAAGTGCAGTTTGTAGCTTGCAATAATATTTTGCTTAACATAAACACACAATACAGAAGGTAACATGTGAGAAACCATAATAAGGTCACTGAACATTTACACTTGCTCATAAATCACTGAAAATGTCAATACAATTGATAGTTTTAGAACTCATAGCTACCATGTTACTATAAATAACACACGCTCCTTGTATTCACTGATAAATCAACTGACTCCACAATAACGATTTCTTTCATTTCTTGTGATGAAAACAAAAATGCTGAACAAGTATATTTTGTATATTTTCCCTGCAAAGCACAACAAAGAGTTGACGGCTTATAGATATTAACGAGGACAAAGCAAATATGTGATAACAGCATTCCAGTGTCAAATGCACTGCTGAATAAAGAGACGTCTTATCGCACCATAATTCGTCACCAACTCTTCCTTGTGGGCGTGTGTTTGACTTCCCGCTGAGTGCAGCAGCTAACGGCCTGGGTCTGGTTCACTCGTGTCCTTTTCTCTGGAGCTTTATTGCACCGTGACACACCTTACATGGAACTGGCACAGTTTGTCTGATTTAAATAAGGTCAGGGGTGATACTGTGAGGCATCGACGTCTGTGTGTGTGTGTGTGTGTGTGTGTGTGTGTGTGCAATAAAACTCTGGAATAAGAATAAAACAGGAATTAAGTGTATTACAGGAAAATAGTTTTGCAGATGTATGTGTGAGTGTGAGGGCATCATGTGCAGCAGTCTTACCTGTGCCATGCACTCGTAGCTGTCTGTCCCACTAGGTGACAGCAGTGAGTTCAACATGAGGATCAGAGAAGAAGTCACATCAGCTTCACAACTTCAAGTCTTCACCCCGAAAACAAAAGATGTTTCTTTGCCTTCAGTGCAGAACTATGCAAAATGAGCTGCTGGTACGAAGCTGAGGCTCATGAAGCTGTGTCCAAGTCATGCAAATCTGCCCAGAGCTGACCAGTTCAACAGTCACTAATAGATAACCAGGGATAAATGTGGCTTCTCTGTGCAGGTAGATGGAAGATCTTCATACTTTGCACACTTATGGAAACATTTGGCTGCAGTTAGTTCTGCTTTCAGGGAGAACAGACGATTATTTCATCTCCAAATTCACAAAAAAAGTTTTATTTCTGTAAACAGGAGTCCTGCTGAGACTGACAGAGACAGTAATCCTCCAGCAGCACATTTTGAGTGGGAGTTCAGCTAATGCCTCACAGTCAGAAGCTAATCTGAGACATTTATCTCACCTGTGTGTTCACTGACAGCGGTGACACCTCAGAAACATCTGTGTGGACGTCCTGTGGTTGGACTGCAGCTTTCCTCTCATGCCTCGCTGTGTTTGCCTGTGTTTTTTGGCTCATTTACTTTCACAGAGTCAATCTGTTTGACTGCACGCTGCTGTCAGCCTGAGTCAGAGGTGAAGGAAACTGTTTCTGGAAGATTTGCTGTTTGGATAAAATTCTGGATTAACAAATGTGTTGTCTTACATTAAAAACTGAGCTTTATGACAGTGTTTTATCTACTAATCGCTCAGTATTAGAAATAGCAATAAGAGGAATGGGCTACACATTAATAGCCTCACAATATTTCACCAGGATTGACCTGTACTGAATTATTTTTAAACTGTGCTGCCCTCAATTCTCACGCCTTTAATTCTCAGAGTTTTTGTGTTTTCCCCTGATGCCACAGAGATAGCAGGTCTGGCCTCCTGTACACTTGACAAAGTGGCTGTTGCTTCAATTCCTGAGTCAATATTGACCACCAGCCAAGAGGAGAGAGGAGCAGCAGCAGCTGGGAGGAGGAGGAGGAGGAGGAGGAGGAGGAGGAGGACCAGGCCACCATCATCAGCTACAAACACACACAAAGTAAAAATATCACACACCGCATCAGTTAATATGAAGCAGTGTAGGATTGTAAAGCTTTTTCTTTCAGCAATGGCTTGAATCATTTATAATAATGTGTATTGTTGTCGACAGCATGGACAAATTGTGTGTATTTTGTCCATAGACTGTTTATAGAAATGGATGAAGCAACCGGGACTCAAAAATGCAGCCGATGTGGAAGTGGAGAAAAGTGTGAAACTCACAACAGCCACTAGATGTTGGCTTCAGTTGACTTCAATTCAAAAATGGTCATTTGCAATCTTTAAATACTCAGTCAATACATTTTTTCCACAAGTCTGATGTCATTAGATAAAGTCAACTCTTCTTCTCAGTGATCTGGTGGTTCATCTGAAGGTCATCTCATCATTAAGGAGATATTAAGTTCATAAAGAGGAAGATTTAGGGGTGGGGTTGGTTTGACTGATAGGTCTGGTCTCCAATGAGAGCAGCGCTGAAGTCGAGTCTGACATATATTAGACAGTGTCCTCAGGTTCAAGGGTCAGACCTGCCTCCTCATGCCTCCCTTTATATCCAAATATGGTCACTTCTGGCTCCAACCAACCAACATGGCGTCATTCAAAATGCTTCAAAATATGAGTCCACAAACCAACAGGTGATGTCACGTTAACTTCATCCATGCACAGTCTGTGATTTTATTGGTTGATGTACAGGTACTATTCATCTTTGTTTGTAAAATAACTCCCCTGACCAGACCAATCCAGATGGTTTAGTTTCAGTTTAGTACAATGAATCTAAACATAGGTTTCTACTGACTGACTGAAAATGTTTTTATTGAATATCATGAGCAAATATGTTTGAAATGTAGTGAAATGTACTGACGTGGAGGTCTCTCTTAGCTCTCCTGCTCCTGCTGGTTCTGTAACTGAACAACAGAGGGGTCACGACCTTTGCCATTGAATATCAGCCTCTTGTTTCTTTAGATTTTGGGATCATTCAGGACACAGGATTAAAATCCAAGTGAGTATTTTTGCTACAATGAATGTAAAAAGAAGACATCAGCTGTATCCTGGCAGCTTGGCTCAGTTACAGTCAAACAGTGGGAGTACCAGACAGTTGGCTGCTGGGAGATGGGGCGTACATGATGCGAGGGGTCACGCTGCCCCGACGAACAAAACGCTGCATCGCGTTTGTAGCTGCATAAAGAACTCGAGCCTCACGAGATGGAAAATCCCAAATTCACTGTGTCCGTTTGGCGTTTCTTATCAGCCACTTTGTCACCTCGAGAAGAAAATAATAAAATAATCTTAACACGTTAAGACGTAGCCAAACAACACTGAGACAGAGACCAGTTTGCGGTGCCGTGACTAACAGTCGAATGTCAAAGCTGCTCTGATCTGACGTGATTTAACAAAAGAAAAGAGGAGGAAAAGCTCAATCCCTGACTACACACACGCCTTGTGCAGTCTGAAGAGCAAACACCACCCAGAGACTTTCAAGTCCTGGGCCAGATTCAAACACACACACACATTTATACACACCCACTGCTGCGCCGTGTGTTGACAGAGCACACACACTGTCGCTGTGACACACGGCTACAGACCTGCAGCCACAGGCCTCCCCAGCTCTCCCAGTGCCGGATCATCCACAGGTCATGTTTATGAACTGGGAGGAGTGGATGGATGCCAGCATCTTCCATCACTTTCCTCTTCCTTATCTTGTATCAGTCAGACTGAAACCTTCTCTCCCTCTGTGTGTGTGTGCGTGTGTGTGTGCGTGTGTGTGTGTGTTCAGCCATCTTCCTGTGATTTGTGGGTGTGGTGATGAAATCTTATTGCACTGATTGAGATCAAAGCTGCTGCTGCTTCCCCCAATGAAGAGAAACTGTGATGCAATCAAAGCACTTGTGGAAAAGTCTGACCACTGATGGATTTATGGTTGATGACCGTTTGCAGGGCAACGTGACAACAACACGTCATTATCATCAAATAGCATGAGGATTTGCATGATTAATGAGGTGTTTTGATGAAAATTGACAAGAACAGATAGAGACTGGGATCCAGTCTCTTTAGGATGAGACTCATTGTTTATTTTTATTACCTAGGTTCCCTGTTCAGGATTAGTTTTAGTTCCTGGTTGAGTCAGCGGAGGCACTGCAGAGAGCACCGATGTCTAAAATCTAACAAACTGTTGTTCCTGTTTGGGTTTTCAGGCTCAGTGCAGTCGGTTAAAGGAACACTTTGACATTTTTTGTTTCTTTTCTTACTCATTTTTAGATGAAAATATTCTTAACATTCCCTCATCCATCTGTTTAATATGAAGTTAACCCGGCTCAGTCTAAAGGCTGGAGAAAAAAATCCACCCACAGCTTTACACATGCTGTTTTTATCAACCTTGTGCATTGTTTTAACTCCTCATAATGTCCTTTCCTAGAAGATTCAGTCTGTGTGATTGGTCTGTTTCTTATTACATCACAGATTCAGTCAAGACTGCAGTTTTGGCCTCAACTTGTAAAATGCTAATGTACTCCATTAATATCAAAAGCAGGTGACTACATCATGCAGGTGATTGTTTAACAGAAGCCGTGATGGGAAATCACATGAAACAGCTACAACTGTCAGACACCTGAAAAAGTCAACCAGAGTCTGAAATGACATAGTTTCAAATGGTTGTGGATTAAGCTCTGGTTTAATTAATATAATGCCTCTAGATTTAATATTTTGTAAATGAAAATTGTTATGTGTTGTTTGTGTGAACCTGTCTTTAAAGTCACAACTTGTTTTCTCACTTATATTTTAGTGCAAATCAAACAAGATATAAAATTGTTTTTCGTGAGCTTTAGAGATGCTTTATGTGGTACGTGAACGTGGGCATGTTGGTTGTTTGCTCTTTTTAGCTCTTTTTTTGGTCTCCACCACCTACTCAGGCAAACATGTAGCTCTTTATCTGCTAAATTCTGCACTATTTTGAACAAGTAACTTGCTAACTGTCTGTCAGTTCAAGACAATTAGCATAACACTGTAAAAAAAAAAAGAAAGTTAGCTGATTTTACAGTATTGACATGATGTGTTGGAGCCAGTATGGGTGTCATTTCTTCACAGGTGTAGATATGTTCCATTGACTGTTTATAGAAATGGACGAAACAAGCGTGACATCACAAGTTGTTTTGAAGCCAGGAGATCAGCATTTGAACACGGCCATGTTGGTTGTTTGGAGCCAGAAGTGACCTTTGAACTTGAGGACACTGCCCAGTGTGTATGAGACTTTAGCACTGGGCTCACTGGAAATGAAACCTGTTGATCAAGCTAACCACGCCCCTAAATCCTTGTCTTTTTGAAACCTAGTATCTGTTTATTTGTGAATTATTTTCAGAACTATGAGATCACTGAGAAGAACAGTTGACTTTAGCTAATGGCATCTGAGTGGCTTGTGAAAAAATGTATTGACTGAGTATTTCATGGATGAAAATGTGGATTTTCAAGCCAGCATCTAGTGGTTGTAGGTGGTATTGCACTTTGTTGCACTTCCACATCAGCCTCACTTTTGAGACCTGGTTGTAGTCTGTGCTGTGGCTTCATAACCTCTGTAGGAAAATGTCAAAGTATATTTTTCTAAACTGTTAAACTCTTGTTTTTAGTGAAAGTTTGGAGGAAAATAAATCATCTCTCATGTTCTGTGGGTGATATGTTAATGACAGGATCTGACAACAAGCAGTCGTCTCCGGCCTCCGAGCAGCGAGGAGCGGGGCGGTCGGAGAGTTCAGGTCGAGGGTAAGGTCCAGATCAGTCTGTGGAACGGTACATGACCGCTGCTTCCCTGAACCTCACGCACACACCGTGTAGCCCTTGCCCTTTTTATTTCAGCCACTTTCCAAATGTTCCGGCTGTGGCCCGGGAGGTCACCAGAGGTCAGCGAAGACACCTGAAAGCAACCAAGCACATCTCGAGCCAACATCAACACCCAGAGCCACGGCGGGGCCCTGAAGTCTGACCAGAGGTGTTAAAAACAGACTGAGAACAGGTCGACACCGGCTGGGTTCAGGGATTAGAGTGTGAGTAAACCCACTGCGATAGAAAAATAATAACAAGAAGAAGACAGTGTATTATAGACACAATAAGACATATGTACTCAAGAGTATTTAATGAATACTTTTTAGATTAATTTTGGACAATAAAGAAGATTTCACTCTTTAAACAAAGAATATATTTGTCCACCACTATCATTAAACCTATATTATACAACTGAATGGTGTGAAGAGAAACCAGAAAAACAATTACTCTGTGTTATCTGTGCACCAGTTTAATATCTGCACTGGTCTACCGTCCCATTTCCAACTGCTCAGACCCACACCTGAGCTCAGGAGATTTGCATGAATGTTGACATTTGTAATGATTATCATTAAATCTCTGTTCTGGGGCTCAGTCCTACTGGAGGGGGACAGGTGAGACAAGCCTCGAGTGTCAAACTCCAACTGCTGATGATGATCATGTGACACAACAAAAAACTAATAGCTTTAGCATGGACTGATCTGATCTGGTGTCTTTTTTACAGAGAGGACAAATGTATGAAGCACAATAAAAAAAAAATAAAAAAAAGGAAACATGTTATTGTATATTCCAGATTTTAGAATCATTCCCTTGAATCTGTTGTAGCCTTTACTTTTGGGGTAAGTTGGGGTCTCAGGAGGTGCAAAAACAAACATACACAATAAAAATTGTTGGGTTACTTTCACTCAGAACTGGGTTAAAATTGGCCTAAACACATGCTGAGCTGAGTTATTGTTACAATGTTTCTTGTTGTTTTCTTCAGTAGAAACAACAAAACACTGCACAGAAACAACAATATACTGGTTAAAACAATAAAGTGTTGTAAAAACTGCTCAGCTTACCACATTTTGTACAGTGATTGTCTCACATTATTTTTATCTTGTAGCCACAAGATTAAAAAAAAAAAGTTTTGATTTTTAAAATGCTTTTCATTAAGTTTTTATGTACGTATTATATACATTTTTTCAGATTATTTCTTTCCCCAAAAAAGTTTATATATATTTAAAAGAATATATGTAGTTTTACTGCATCATGGAAAGATGAGAAGAGGCCATTTTTGTAGTCCACTGAATATGCTAACTTCCTCGATAAGGGGTTAAAGCTGCAATCATTAAAAATGAGTTGCATGTTTAACCTTTAAATGGACAGGCACTCAGACTAAAACCTTTTTTTCAATTGAACTTTTTAAATATATCAACGGTAAATGGCTGATTTCATTTTTGAGTCAACCTATGACTTTTCCCCCACATTCCCCCAAGTTTTGCTCATTTTTTCTCTCTGTAAAGTTCATTTACCAAATTTAAAAACTAAATTTAGTGTAATTCATTGTTTCTAAAGACAAAAGTGCAAAATCACCCTTAAAAACACAATATTTTTAAAACCATAGCTCTTCCATATTATAATAAATGAAAACACTTCTAACAGGGTCAGTGTCTTTGTTCTTGTAAACGGCCCTTTTGGATTTTAATACAAATTATAAGGACATTTTTGAATGTTTGCATGAAGTCACATGACCTAAGTATTTTTTCACCTCACAGTTTGTAAAATGACTGAATCCCTCAGGATAGACGAACACTGAGGACTGTTTCCTGTCACTGTGACTCACTGGTAACTTTTAAACAGTTTGGACACCAGCTGAGCTTTCTGAGGGTTTATCTGCTCAGACGATGCTCGATAGCTGGATCGTATTCAGCACCTTCAAGTCATCCCAGTGCAGCTGTTTGCCTGGTGTGACTGCAGACATGAGGACAGGTGTACAGGCCCGGGGGAAAAAGGGCCAGGCCCCGGATGGACCCTCGTTGCTCAACCTGTGTGTGTCATCAGTCAGTGTGAAACCGTGATGAGCAGTGCGTGTTCCTCGCCACGCTCCAGCACACAGGCCGCTTTCACAACAGCCTGTGTACTGGATAAACTGTTTTTTCTCCTTGTTATTATTTGTCGTTAATGGTTGACGGATTTTAAACGGAGACATGTGAAAGAGCCAGAAGAAATGTACGCCAAAGTGTAACCTGTGTTTCTGTGTGTGTGCTCTCATGTGAGGTTTTTGAGCTTTGAATCATAGATGTTCAGAGTTTGATGCATTTTCCTCTCAGTTACATTTAACCCTACATATCTGTAGCTGCAAACTGATGTGTAACTTCACCTTAACACAGCCCATTTATTCTGCTTTTAACTAAATCCATCACTTTTCTTTGGGCCCTAAAAAGCGACACTTGAGTTGTTAACTTGTCTCCGGAGACGACGGAGCTGCAGACAGTCTGTAATTTATCTGTTTCCACTGGATTATTAGCTTCACCTACATAAGACGGCGGAGTGAAGGGCGGCTGAGGTGTGCTGAGCATCTCGGGGAAAAACTTTATTGCAAGAAAAGCAGCCGGAGATAAGCGAGCAGATCAATCTGTGTAATGACACCCAGAGCAGCAGCAGAGTTTTAGACGAGAGAAAAGTGTCACCAGAACAAAACATGTCATTAATAAAACATAATAAAACAATTAACATTCCTCCACAGGCCCCTCAGTGAATATTTAATGACCTTGTTGAACTTCATGGAGCTCTGTTTCTCCTCTTCTGTTCGAACTTTCCTTCAGTTTTCATGTTCAGATCATACTGATTACTCTCAGGTTGGGATCATCACCGCACAGCAAAACACTCTCACTGCATCATAATGGCTCCTGTGCTATTAAGTCCAGGGCAATCCTGTGTATTACTAATCATCAACCACATTGATACTACACTGAAAGATTGTGTCTGACCAATAATTGGCTAAGTATCTTGTTGTAAACCATCATATTCACGGAGGAGGTCGGCGGCTTCTGTGTTCATGTTTTTGTGTTCAACAGAAGTGACTTTAACTTTGATTTGATTAAAAAAATGTATACTTTGAGTGCGTTTTGCTGTTTCTTAGAGTGTATCCTCGGAAAGAGACACAATATCCATAATTGCATATTAGCATGTTTTCACACATCAACCCCCTGAGCTGTGAAATCCTGAACATTATCCAGGGTCATGGGGTGCTGGTGTCTGTCCCAGCTGGCGGGAGGTGGGGTACACCCTGGACAGATCACCAGTCCATCGCATGCAGGCACTTTCTGTTCCTCGAACTAAAACAACAGAAGAGTCTAATTACAGAGAACATGTGTCTGCTGCAGGAACATCTTGTCCAGGGTGGTTTTCAGGTCCTAACTTTAACAAAACTTCATTATTTGACTTTTCTTGTGACTACGTCTGGATTTTAAATAAAAGGCATAACCAGTGAATTCTGCATTTTATGCTTTTTTCTGCAAACAACAACTGATCAAAAAAAAAAAAAAAGGACTGTAAAGGATCAGCACACACACTAAAAAAAGCTAAAACACTGTTTTTACCTTGAACTGGGTCAATATTGGACTAAGAGACAATCTTGTTTTGGAAAAAGATCCAACAACATTTTATTGTTTTAATTCAATATTTTTACCCAATATTTGCACATTTTTGCACATTTTCCAGCATGTTGTTGTTTTATGCAAATCTTCCTGAGTTAAATCAACCCAGCATGTAGTTAGTCCAATATTTATCCAGCTCTGGGTAAAAACAACCCAACATTCAACCCAGTCTCACTCCAAATCGTGTAATACCTACGTTATCTATCTATCTATCTATCTATCTATCTATCTATCTATCTATCTATCTATCGCTATACTGTATTTATGTATGTTGATACTTAAATTCATATTTTTTAATGATTTGCATCCCAAATTGTCAATTAACAAATTAATTTTACTCTAATGCCACTAACTTGTGTAACTTACACAGTTGTTTCATTGTGTAACTGTGAGTGTTTGTATGGAAACATTTCTATTGACAGCTTATGGAAAAACTTGTTTAATACGTTTAATGTTGTGATGCTCACACTCATTTAAACAGGCTCCTACAGACACATCTGTCTCCACAGTGATCATGTACAATTTACAACGTTATAATCTTTGCATGTTGACATTTCCCACTACTTTCACTTAGGTGTTGATCATCGTTAACAACTCGGACACTTCTGCAGATTTAACGTTAAGGATAATATGTTCTGACACTTAACAACTACAGATAAATAATAAACCATTTCACAATAACTTCATCAACGGGAAAATTAGGCACCCAGACTGTGAGTCATTTTCTGCAGAAATTCCAGTTTCTAATTTGTCACCTCATTTGTTCACATCAGCTCATGTTTAAAGTTGTGTTTAAATAAAGTTTACAGTGTGATTTCGGGGTTTGAATCTGATTGGACGCCTGCAGTGTGGCGCTGTGCACCTGCAACAACCTGCAGGTAAATTCACTTTTATCAGCTCCTGTTTTATCTGCAAAATATTTTGATGCAAATGTGAAAAGTAAACCAGATTATGATCCCTAATAACCCCTTTCTGCTCTTATCATTAAGGATTAAGGGTTCGTTATAAAACTTTACATTGTGCCATGGTACTGTGCGTAAAAAACAATTTACGCAGTAATCATAAGTAATAATAATTTAAATAAAAAGTTAATCAAATGTGTTAGAGATGTAGATCTAAAGATGACTTTTATTAATTATTTTCTTTTTTCAGAGAAAAACTTTAAATGTTATTATTTCTTCTCAATAAAATACATGAACACGCAACATTTAAATTATCTATGGCCTCAAAATTTGAGAATACTTTCCTAATACCGTGTTAAAGGAAACAAACTGCTCAGCTGATTATCTTTATAATATTTAAAGTCTGGAAAAATAAACAATAAATACATGAATATACCAGAAGGACTTGTCCAAGGCCCATGCAGCACTGGCCTTGTATCGGTGCTTTTATGGAATAAAACCTCTGATCCAGCGATGTGAATGTGTGCAGGTCGCCTTTCTTAAAAGTCTTTATACAACAGGGTCCAAAGTCCATGAAAGTTTTGCTGATAAGAGGAGCCAATAAAAGCAGCAGTGCAGCAGTGTAAACACGTCTACCTCGGCCCAGAGAGAGAGACAGGGCCTTATTCCGTGGATTTACATAAGGCTGCCATCAGCCGGCCCACTCATTACCATGTTTTATATTCCCCTGCTCTCAGAAAGCATCATGGCAAAGTAGCTCCATCCTCCCCTTCAACAGGGAAGTGAAGCAGCTTCTCGGAGCAGGTGTCAGCAGCCGTGATCTCAGCCCACCACAGCTCCGGAGCAGAGAGGCGCACACGGAACTTTTACCCTCACTTTTTCTTCTTTCTCCCCCCCATCATCATCCTCCCTTTCCCCCTGAACACAGCAGGCCTATGTTGTGTTTTTAATGTTCTCTAAAATGGTATCCAAGCTGACATCCCTGCAGCAGGAGCTCCTCAGCGCCCTGCTGGACTCAGGAGTTACCAAAGATGTTCTGATCCAGGCCCTGGACGACATGGACCCGAGCCCGCCGGGCTTTGGAGTAAAGCTGGAGAGTCTGCCCATGTCGCCCGCCGCGCCCCAGAGCGGGAAGATGAACGGGGCGGACGCGGACACGAAGCCCGTTTTCCACACGCTTACCAACG
>OOFC01013419.1:0-20368 GCA_900323345.1 Pseudochromis fuscus | reverse complement strand
GAGGCCTAATCGTCTCTTTAATGAGTCTCAATAGAAGCAATCAAAGCAGCGGAAAATAATACAAACACAAGTAATGAGCTCATAGAGACAGAAACATGCTTTTCTTATTGTGACTTCACTTTGAGCTTCTACAGTGAATCTGTTAGAGGAAAATTTCTCGGTCTCACCTTAAACCTCACTTTAAAGCACATATGGATGAGAGGATTTCGTAACTATGGAAACCCAGCACGGTCCAATCTGAGAATCTAAGAAAAAAATATAATTCTAAAAAATGTTACTAAGATAATCCATTATTGTTATTTTCTGTGTCGGTTATTGTCCATTATTGTTTGAAAGCTGAAGTCTTCTCTTTATTTTCAGGAACAACATTCAGGTTGAGAGATTCGAGTCCTGTTTAGGTCTGGATATGAAACCTCACCTGAGCATGGACTGAAAAGTTTGTAAGGGATCTCAGATTTTGAGGGTATGAAGATTCATTTAATTCCCCTCAAATGTTAAAACAGCTTTAGAGAATATTATCAAGATTAGCTTTTTTATTATGTCACTGAAGACATCATTACACCTATTGTCGCAGATGTCTTCTAGCATCAACATATAAATAAAAACTCTGAAACATACTGTTCAGACTCAGTATGTACACTTCAGGAGGACAAATGCTTTTAATTTTATTTTTGAGAATATGTTTTAAACTTTTCCTAGACCATAAACTTAAAGAGAAGACATGACCTCAGTGTCCTCAGGAGCACCTATAGTACTGCTCAATATTCACCCCTGTTTATTTAGTTTAACACTTTCTTATTGGTCTGAAAGTACTAAAAAGTAGTATAAAAGTATATTAAGCCTCATCATGTAAAGCATGTTCATTTGTCTAATAGCAGAATATAAATACCAACAGGTTTTTAAGATCCACAAACTCACAGTTAAGATCCTGACCTCAGAGTCCTCAGTGAGAGTCTCTCTGTGTGATTTATTTGTTCATTGTGAGACCATTAAAAAACACATTCCTCCCTCTAATCACCTGCATAAAGTCACTAAAAACTCAATTTCTTCAACAGATTTTTCTCAGTTGTTATTCCCTGTCAGGAGTAAATGGATGCATCTCTCCCTCTGTCATGTATATGGACTCTGAATCATTGCTGCTGAATGGAGATATAGGAAAGGTTGAGGGCAGAGCAGGTGATGGATAGCAGCGGGGCCTTACACCGCGCTCATTAAGCTGTAAATCTTTCACACCAACACCCACTAAGACAATGCCACAGAGGCTGTTCCTTGTTGCTCCACCTTGTCATCGGTGTAACAATGAAACTGAATCACTTTGTCAGGACACACAAAGACCTCAATACCTCAGACAGCCAGTAAAAATGTTGGACAGGACATCCGAGGATGGATGCAGGTGTTTTAAGGGGAAATACAGCAAGAAATATCAATTAAATTGCGCTCATAAGGATGCAAACGAAAGAATTCATCTTGTGGCAGATTCAGGTAAAAAGCAAGAACCAAGACTAACTACATGTTGGGTTGATTCAACTCAGTAAGATGGGCTGTTTTTGCACAAGATTTAGTTGTTTTGTTCCCAACAATTTTCAGCATTTCCTTGTTTTTACCCAACACTTCATTGTTGGTGTTTGGCCATCTTGATGGATGGGCATACAAACATCAAAATGTTGAAAAATATTGGGTAAAAACAATAAAATGCTGGTTAAAAATATGAAAATACACAAAATTTGGAAGAAAAACAACTAAATGTTGGTTAGAAGTAAGAAAATACTGAGTAAAAACAACATTTGGGAGAAAAACAACAAAATACTCTGTAAAAACAATACGATTTTGGTAAAAACTTTAAAAGGTTGGTAAAAAAAAAAACCCACTTTGCTAAAAACAATGAAATATGAATAAAAATAATTACATTCTCAGTAAAAACAACAAAATACTGAAAAATGTTGGGTATTGTTGAGGAAAAAGTGTTCATCTTAGTATATTGATCTAATTCTGAGTTAAAACAATCCAACATCTTTTAATGTGTAAAAACAAGCAATAGAAAGTAGAAGAGGCAACTTCATACTTTGGTATATAAATGATACAATAATAATAATATCTACACATACAAAATATCTAACTTTGTCTTAACAGCATAAAATATTTACACAGGAATCCAATCTGCAATGAGGTAAACAAACTTAATCACATATAATTAACACCACAATGCACAAAACATAGATTTGATACCTAAAGGTAAATTACAGTAAAATACAATGGATGTGATATAATAATGCAAGAATAGAACAAGAGCTCAACACAGCACTGACAGGAGAGATGTGTGAGGACACCTGTTACGTTTCTATGCCTGTCATGTTATTGTTATACCCTCTATGCAACTGTTTCCTCACTCACTGTGCCAGTAAATTAAATAATTTTATGTGGATATATCACATGGATTTGGTAGATTTTCTTTAAGACTGGACTAAGACTGAACCCACTGTCCCTTTTACTCAGACACAATCTTAATAACTTATAAAGATCAAGAGAAAATTTGTCTTTCTGTGAAAATAAGAAAAAAAAAAAAAAAAAAAAAAAAAATATATATATATATATATATCACACTAATCTAAACCCTCGACCCCTTGACTCATGTACTACACTCAAATTTTTTTTTTAATATAACATGTGGGAAACTAGAACATTTCATGGGGAATTATTTTTTCTTTTATTTTCTGGTTTTTACCATCCATCATTATATCTTTTCCTTCACAATCTTGAAGGTGTCATTACTTTCTCTGTGCTGTTAACTTCCTGAGACACAATGTTGATAATGCAGCTCATTGTTTTGTGTTATCTTGGATTCACAGCTCAGCGATGTTCCCTTTTTGTAATGTACAGAAATATATAAGCAAATATAATATGTTATATTTTTTCTTTAATATGTCATTTTTAAAGCTACTTTTAATCTGGGGGATTTCAAGAAAAATCTGTCGTTTGAATGGTTTTCATTTAAACAACTTATCACTACACAACTAATGGTGTAACAATGTCTCTAAAGCAATTGTGTAGTTACTAGAGGGTGGTCACTGTGAAGATACCTGCAGGTTGTGTGGGTACTTGCCAGTGTTTTGGTTTTTAACATGAGCCAAACTGCAACAGTTTGCAAGTCAAACACTGACATCTGCTGGTTGAAAGCACTTACTGCAGTGAATTACTATGGTGGGAATTATTGCCCTGCTGTTTGTCTTTCAGGTTGGCCTTGCGCCACAGGTTGCGGTTAAAAACTGTTCTCCTGCGTCCCTTTACTTTCACCGATTTCAGTTTCAACCCAACACTAAAAAAAAGAAAGAAACTGAATGAGCTAGGAAGACAAAACACAGGGAAATTGTTTGCCCATAATATCCACAATAGTTTCAAGCTGTCAGTAGTACCATATCAAATACTACAAGTTAGATCTGAAGACATTGAGTGAAAGCATGGTATTTGTATGTCTGTAGCAACTTTTAACACAAAAGAAATAAATTTAACAGGAACAAAAAGTCAAAGGTAATAATAAAAAAGAACCGCACAGTTTATTGCAATAAACTCTCAGTTACAAACTAATTAGTTGCCACAGACACAAATAAAAGCTGAAAGGAAGAAAGGAACTCCTTAGTGAAATCTACACAATGTGCTGAAGGTGTCAGCAGCAGTGCCTGACAGCCTGAGCTCAGGCCTACATACGCACTCACTTCACTCGCGTCACTCTTGACGTCATCATCTTACTAGTGACTGGTGTTATCAAGATGGCGCTGCGGCCAGGATCTGGGGGAGGCAGCAGGTATTTTAGCCTTTTAAAATTCACTCTCTCGAGGCAGAACATAACCTGTTCGTGACACGTTCGCCTCTGACGGTCGTGCTACTTTACATTTAGCTCCCCGAGTAGCCTCAAATATCGCGATAGTGGCGTGTGTTGTTGTCGGGGTGGCGTGATGAGATGAGATGGCTGGTTGTCAGGTGGCTAAAGCTACTGGGAAGCTGACGTTAGCTAGCTGTTTCTCCCTCTGTCTGTCTGGGGTCTGAGTGGACCAATAATAACACCAGATCAGTATTATATTAATAAATTTCACATGACATATCCTCTGTAATGATTATTATGCCTGGTCCTTACGATGAACAGTGATATATCACGGTATTTATTGAATAAACGTACATAACTGTCTTGTTGAGAGCTAGCTAGCACCTATGTGGACAGGCCTGTGGGGGTGATTGTGTAAATACCTGCCCTCATCAGCTGTGACATTCTCGCTATTATATCATCTTCTATTCGGGTATTTCGTGTCATGTTGGAATAAAAAGGAAAGTAAAGCAGATGGGACTTGAATATGTGTCTAAAATTAATTAAGCTGTCCTCCTCTGATGGCTACAGGGATTTAGATATCCTCCATCTCCTCTTCAGGATTCCAATTACTCAGCTTTATATTTAATAAATAATCCCTCAGTGAATCACATAATCAGCCCCGTCACACATGCATACTCCAGTAAGTAGTTGTAAATGTTTAAGAGATGTTCAGGTGTCTTTTTTTAAAAGCAGTGTGATGATGGTCTGCAGAGGAGATGAAAAGGCCAGCCACATGATTTTTTCATGAGACGAGCTCGGGCAGCTTGAATAATAAATATGCTCAGACTACAAGCATCTGGAGCAGCCAGGTGATACCGATCCGACAGGTGAAACCAGAGCCCTCAAGACTGTAAATGAGTGTGGGCAGTAGGAAAAAGCTCTGCCAATTCTCCTTTTTCCACTGCGGTTGATGAGGCCTCACCTTTCAGCACTGGTAGATGTGGACAGTATAGGATGACTATATGATTACTATCTCAGTTTGCAAGGAGTTTTCTCTCAAAGGTTTTCCAAAAAATCTGTTGTTTTTTATATGTATTGTGTTTGTGATGCAGTATGTTTGCACCATTGCATACTTCTATGTGTATAGAAGTACAATCAGATGTCCCTTTCAGATAGTGTAGTGTTGCTACCAAGCTTGACCATATAAATATTAAAAAGTAAAATGTGCCTGTGTGGCAGAGTGTGAAGCCAGGAGGTGGAGCAGTAGTGCAGCGTACAGAGCCTGCTTTCCAGTCTCTACTACCTTTCTATATTTATGTGGTATTGTTTGTGTGTTGTTTTAAAATGACCTTCCCTCTGTCTGTGTAACAAGTTTCCCTTTGTGGGACAATAAAGTCACCTGAACCTGAACCTGGACTTCCAGAGTTATTGTACCTGCATGGTGAGCACAGAGTTTCAGTTCCTGTAGAGATGTGACAAAGATGCATGAAATCGATCCTGTTAGGTGATGATGGCTCCATACAGGACCTCTTGTCTTCAGCAGGCCATGTGATTACAGCATTTGTCAGACATTTAATCTCATGAATGTCAGATGATGTGCTGTTGTTATATCTCTGTGTTTTTATAATATAATCTGTTCATTCAGCTGTGTTGGAGATTTGGGACCATGGCTGATATATTTAATACAGTTTGTCACAGCCTTGTTGTCATTGTTGTCAGGTCTCATGTTCACTGATGTTTGTCTTTGCCACACTGGTATTTGCAGGCACTGACTGTAGTTAATGTGATTAGCAGCAACCAAATAAGTCATTATATGGTGTTTAAAGTTCCAAGTGTGTCTTAATTTTATTATAGATGAATCTTAATCGGTTCATCTTTCATCCCAAATTGATTGTTTTTGGTTGGCTTTTCATTCATTGTGATAAATGACAGAAAAAAAGGAGCAAATCCTTCCATTTGACACGCTGGAGCCAGTGGATGTTTGACATTTTGCTTTAAAAATGACTTACTTTTGATTGACTACTCAATTAAGTGACTTATTAAAATGATGATGACAGGTTTTCCCTATGTATTTTTTGGGGGAGGGAGGGGACCATCAATCAGAAATATTCAGGAACAACACAGAAAGACTAATAATTAACTGCAGTTGAGAAGCTCAAGTCAGAGATTGTTTTATTTGATGAATCACTTTAACAATGAATTGATTATCAGTCAAAAGAGAGAATGTGATCATCAGTTAATATACTAGTCCTGTCATCCTGGCTGTGTTGTCCTTTTTAATCCTACTACAGAGACACAGCAGTTCTGTCTTTCCTCAGTGAAGGTCTGCTGTATATTTTACTCCAGGAACTGTTTCAGAATGAGCCAAAAATCATCATCATCATCATGAAGCTCTGCCTTCTGTCTCCCAGCGTTCAGAACAGTTTGTCGATAGCTGCTGGATGATTACGGGCCTTTTACAAGGCGCTGGGCTGCCTGGTGTCCACAGCTGCTATCGCTGCTTATCTCCTTCTATGTTAATCTGCTCGGCCATGACCTGTTATTTGCTGCAGGATGGTGGGCAGCGGCGCCGTGGTGCTGCTCCAATAAAAGCTTTTTAAGCTGCAAATCTTACAGGGAGCAGATGTGAAAATCTGAAACCCTCCAAGTCGACCATAATCACTGACGCTAACAGCAGTGTTACATCAGTACTCTGCGGGGGGTAACCTTGGCTTCCTGCGCGTAGGTTAAATGTTTTCAAATTATGACTTGGCAGAACAAATTCACAGATATTTCCTCCCATTGTTGCCGTTTTATATCAGGGACGGCAGTACCTCAGTAGAGGGGTCATCTACCAGCCAAAGGGTCGGTGGTTCGATTCCTGCTCCTCCCAGTCATTGCCAGTTCGCAAGGCACCCACCTTTGCCTTGTATAAATGTTGAATGAATGGGTTGGTGGTGGCCGTAGGCGCAAACTGGCAGCCATGCCTCTGTCAGTCTGCCCCAGGGCAGCTGTGCCTAACTCAGCTTACCACTATTGGTATGACTGGGTATGAATGAATATTGGTCTCTGTGAAGTGCTTCAACTCCCATGAAAAGCGCTGTATGAATACAGCCATTATAGAAATCTTTATTTATTCACCACCAGCAGTACACATACATCAGGGTGGTGGAAATGTGCCAGTTTTTGCTAAAATGCTAGTTTTTAAATAGAAGGCAGATGGATAGCAATAAAGCGTGTTACAGTAGTTCTGTGCATTAAAGTCATGTTTCCTGTGTTTGCTATGTTTCTGTCCATCTCGGGGCAGCAAAAACAACCTGTAAACCATAGACTGCAGAGTGGATGAAACCATATTTGGATATGAAGGGAGGAGTGAGGAGGCGGGTCTGTCCCTTGAACCTGAGGACACTGTCCAATATTTATGAGAGTGGAGTTCAGGTTTAGTCTCATTGGAGACCCGTCGATCAAACTAGCCACGCCCCTAAACCTTCCTCTTTTTGAAGCCTAATATCTACAACATGATGAAATGATTTTCAGATGACCAGCAGATCACTGAGAAGAAGAATTAGCTTTATATAATGACATCAGAATAACTTGTAGAAAAAATGTAGTGACTGAATATTTCATGATGGAAAATGATCCTTTTTTTTAATAAATTCAAGTCAATTGGAGCCAGACTTTCTTGGAGCCAGTATCTAGTGACTGTCTTGCGGTATTACACCTTTTTTGCACTTTTGTGCATTAGTCTCATTTTTGAAACCCTTGCTTTGTCCATTTCTACACAGTCTATGCTGTAAACACAACATTTCCATATTTTCACTTTATATATTTGAGCTTTCTAGTAAGTAGTGGCTCATTTCCGCCTCAGGCTGACATGCAGCAGCAAAGGTTTAGGTTTGTGTTAACCTGATGAATGTGTCATCACTCTCCTTTTTGTTTTGTTTTTGTTCTCCAACAGATCCTGATGGAAATATGTGGCTCTTTATTCTGCACTGTGTTCACCAACTACTCGCTAACTCGGTGTCAAATACAATTAAATAGTCAGTTTTGTGATGTTGGTTTTTACTCTTTTGTGACATTTATTCACTAAACAATGAGTTGTTAATACAAATAAAACTCCAGGTTTTTTAATAAGAAGAATAATCACCCTCAAACTGAAGTCAAACATCTCCAGTAGTTGTTGCGGGGAGTTAATCATTGCATCAGCAGATGCTTGAACTGTCTGACACTGAGCTCCCTCCTTCGCTTTTGTTAGTATTTGTCTCAGTACTCTCAGTATCATCATGTCACTCACCTCATGCATTGGTGCTGATCAGATTTGGCTGGGGTTCAGTGGGTGCAGAGGCCCGGCCGGTTCTGTCTCCTGTTTGTCTTTGTATCATCAGCTCCAGCCTGAAGAACTGAGTTGTAGTAAGTTGTTTGACAAATAGCTGAAGGCCTGTGTGGGTTGGCTCAGGCGAGGGAGAGACTTGGCCGACTCGTAGAGACTTCCTCTGATTATTTCTTAAAGGCCTGTTTCTCAGCACAGACCCAGTGACTGAGTCCAAGTCGCCTGTGGAAACTGAACTCCAGCGTCTGCAGTGTTTCCTCAGCCTCCTGTTTGTGTGTTGCACTAATGTTGCTCCTGTTTTGGTAAAAATACAAAGGATCGGTCTCTAAAAGTCCACCTGAAACCTCCACCGCTGCCATGAGATTACATTTAAAGCATTTTAATAACCCTGAAATAAACATGTTTAATTATGGCATGGCAGTCATGAATAGCAAACAAGGCCCTTTGTGTTATTTCCACCTAATGCATCTAAAAAAGTTTGTACCTGAGGAGCCTCTAAATATCATTTGTAGTCACACAAACAGAACCTCACATCCAATTTCACTTAACTCTCCCACCTTTTGCATTCATGTCATACTGATGGATGCTGCAGGTTTTACTTTTAAAGGTGTAATTACAGCAAACAACAATCATCAGTGACCATTTAATGAGCAGTAGGTGTGGAAAAAGAAAAGTAGTGATGGCTGCATTGTTCACAGTGCTGTTTGTGTGTCTCATGTCATGAATTTCTTGACTTAAGTCGCAGTTTGAGTCTTATAATAGTTGTATGGAAACGTTTGTTTTATTGTTTTTATGTACAGCACTTTGGAAACATCCTGTTGTTTAAATGTGCTATATAAATAAAGTGGATTGCATTATAATCTGTGTTTTTCTCCCTTCTTTCCTTAGTTTTATGTATCCTGTTGGAGGGGGCTTGGGACCGCCACAAGGTTAGTCATTGTGCTATCAACAGCACCAGTTTACACCTCCACAATGGTTACTTTAACAATACATTTAACCTGTTTCTTTTCAGGTGATGATTAGTAACATAAAACTCTGTACATTGAGATTTAACCTGAAGTAGGGCCTTACTTTTTATTTGAAATTTGGGTGAAAAGCTTATATTGGATGTGTAATGACCTGCTCAACATGTGGCTGGAGTCTCTCTTTAAAGGAAAAATCAATGAAACATAAATACCTGCAGGGGTTGACAACTGTAATATTAAGAACCCATAAGAAAAAAAATCAGGCATATTTGGCCTTTTATGAAAACGTCACTCTTGAGCTGCCATGATGCAGCTTTAACACTCACTGTGTAGCTTCCACAGTGAGAGTATTTTCACCAATCAGAAAATCCCCAAGTTTTTCTGATTGGTTGAAATGCTCTGACATCATAAGGGCTCATTTAAAATGGCAGCCTCATGGGGGGAGCTTTTTTTTCCCCCAAACATTAACGTGAGTCATTAGTTTATGTCATAGTCTATCTTCCAAACATGTTAACCTTCTGTTTTCTGTTCCTTAAAGCGCCTCAGACCATTTGATGTAGTTTCACTTGTATTGACCTACTGTGTAACCTTCTGACCTATTGGTAAACTAAGTTAATGTGAACTATTGTTTTGCTACAAAAATGGAGGACAGTAGTGAAGAGAGCTGACACCGAACAATGAGGGGAGGTGTCTTAGGCTTTACACCATGTCATGAAGACAGATAACATTTGTTGACTTTGTAAAATCATAAATCAGAACAAGTTACACATCATGTTAAATTTATTTTCACTTAATTTAAAAAAAGAAAGAGAAAGACAGCCCCAGACTGAAAACAGGTTTCCTTTGCACATATGTCATTATAAATCTTTAAACTGTTTTCAATTTCAGAGTAACTGCAGACTGAAAAACTTGCTTTTTAAGTGTAGATTTCATATCACATCATGGCCACACATCAGTGCAGGACACCTACAGGTTTGGTGTTTCCTGAGCTACTCGTTAGTTTTTCCTCCTAATGATCGCTCCCTGCTATTTAAGATGTCCACAAGTCATTAGACACGTGAGGCAGCATCGAGGACTCAGCACGCTGGATCTCCTCGTACCTTTTGTTCCTCGCTTCCCAGCTCCGTGCACCATGGGCCTCAGACGCACCGTCATTTAGCCGTGCATGCTTGTCATATTTAGGCTATTGACTTTGCAGTAACGCTCCTGATAAACCATCCACGCACCACTGGGACGAGCGTCTCTTAGGGGTCATTACATGCTCCCGTTGGCAATGTCATTTTAGTCGGACAAATTAGAATGTGAGCGGCCTCCTAAACAAGCCATTTATTCAGCCCTGTTGAGCCCTAACATGGTGAATCATCTGCAGGCTCCGGTAGGAGCTGGCTGCGCAGCTCTGGTTGTCAGCTTACACAGCATCTGTGAAAATAAACACACACTTTTCCAATTTTTTTCCTCCCTCACTCCTCTTGTTTTGCTGCAAGCTGTCACAGTAGTCACCAGAAAAACAGATTTGGTTGTTGCTGAGCCTGTGTCTTTTTCCAGCTGTCCAGGAAATTGATTTGCAATATTGAATCATGTCCAGACTCTGGAGGCTTTTTTTGTGTCTTCCAAACTTCAGACTTGTATTAACTTTTCCTCGGTGTACTTTAAATTGGACTTGCTGTCATGCTTCAAATAGTTTTTGTATACACTCTTCTTTGCCATGTCTACAGTGTATCAGAACAGTGTTTGTGTGTGTTTGTATGTGTGTAGGTATGGTGCCCATGCAGCAGCAGCAGCAGCAGCAACAGCAGGGCTTCCCCATGGTCCCTGTCATGCAGCCCAACATGCAAGGCATGATGGGAATGAACTTTGGGGGACAGATGCCTCCGGGCGCCATTCCTATGCAGGTGAGTTTGTGTTTGTGTTTCTGCCTTTTAAAAGGGAAACTAGTACTTGGTATTTGTAGTATTTTTATCAGACTTGGTAATGTGGTGTCCGCTGTATCGATTTAACTGAATCCATTCATCACGTGCAGTTTGGAGCTTCTCTTAACCTTGTTGGCTTCCACGTCAGTCTCTTCACACTAAACTGTTGTAAACATCAGCACATTAACAGGAATTTATTGTGGCCTGGAGATTTTAAACAAGACTTTACTCCATTAACGTCATTCTGTTTTCCCTCAGTGAGTGTTTAATATCAAACCAAACGACTGTGACAGTAGGAATGTTAATGAGATTTCTGAGCTGATTTTTGTGTGTGTGTCTGTGTCTGTGTGCCTTTTTTTGTTTTGTTTTTTTGTTTTTTTTTTGTTTTTTTTTTGGTGCTGTCTAACAAACAGGGCGGGATGGCGATTGGGATGCAGACTCCTGGGATGCAGTTCCTGGGTCAGCCACAGTTCATGGGCATGAGGCCTGCAGGACCCCAGTACACTGCTGACATGCAGAAACAAATGGCAGAGGAGCACCAGTAAGCCATCTTCAGTATAATAGTGCATCTGTGTGTGTGTGTGGGTCATATCTACATGTGTTTAACACAGCCAGCTTAAGGACTGAAAGTAAAAGCAGCACCTTGTAAAAACAGAGGAAACCATGTTTTTAGCTGTAGTAGTGTTTAAGTACCAATATCCCTCACATAAAAGCCGATTGTAATTTGTCATATTTTAGTACAAAGCCTTGTTGTGAGCCTTCAATTGGAATCAGAGTGGAATAAAATGTTCAAGTTACTACAGTACCTTGTTCATACACACTGAACACATCCTCTAACTGTTTTAAAGTCAAAGCTCTTTTAGCTTTTCATTGGACAGAAACCCTTAGTTGGGTTTTTATTGTGAAACAGTTGCAGGCACAGTGTTTTATTTATACCCTTGTTTGTTTACCAATCAGTATTTGAGGACCGGCCATTATTTGTCCAGATCGACTACAACCCCCAGCTGTTATTAAAAGTAGAATAACAGAGTTTATTTGAGGAAATACATTATACGCCCCTCAGCATCCCACTGGACCTCGAGTATAAGCAGGGCTTTTATTTTGAAGTTCTCATCTGGTAGACATCTGCTCAGTCCCACATTTATTCTGCAGCATGACAACAAACCCACACATAAAAAACTATCTTCAGCAACAAGAACAAATCGTCCTGCAACAGATGGTTTGGTCCCCACAGAGTCCTGATCTCAGCATCATGGAGTCAGTCTGGCATTACATGAAAAAAAATACCAAACAAAGACGCTGAGACAGAATGAATCCACAGAGGAGCTGTGGAAAGTTCTCCAAGATGCCGAGTGCCTCAGAAAGCTGTGTGCAAGTGCACCCAGGAGATCAGCACAGTGTGATCACCCCAGATATTGATTTGATTCTGGGTTTTTTATTTCTTGGTTTGCTACATGAAGTTAATTTATAAACCGGCCTCATCATTTACCTCAAGGTACCACTGTGTCTCAGTACAGCCTCACACGCCCTCCAGCATGGCTGTAAACCTTGAAGTTTTGTTAACCTAAATCCCAGAACAAAAAGACAGAAATCTTTCAGCTCAGGTTCTGCTGCTCTGCCACTGACCTGAAAACTTTACAGTCAGATCCAGGATTTTATAGTTTCTCTCTTTGTTTTTTATAAGACTGCTTCTTCTTCTTCTGACTTCTCAATCCACCAGTTCTTGTTTAGTGCTTATGTATATTACACTGTGTTTTTAAAATGTCTGTGATATGAGAGCATGCATGTGGTTGTGGGATTTAAGCCCATAAAATTACCATGTAATTGACTGGTTGGATTGTCATCAATTATTTTTGTCTCCTTCAAAAAATGCCAAGAAATAGAAGCAAGAAATTAAAATTCTATGTTTATATGTAAAGTGAAGTTTATGTGATTAAATGTGTAAGTAACCTGTAACATCTCATTTATTAACTCTGATGAAGGGAGATAAATGTTGACCTCATCAAAAGGATGTAATTATGTTTACATTAAATTGATTTAACCTTTAAGTTGCCGAGCACATGTAAATATTTTGAAAATTAGTTGATATTTTTTAATGTATCTGAACTAAAATGAGAAAATTTCATTTTTTTTATGCATCTTTGTTTTCAGTTCACAGGTTTGTTCATTTTGTGAAAGTCAATGTCACATTTTCTCCCTTTTACATAGTTCTTTCACTACATTTCAAAAAACTTCAAAATTATTAATTAATTTATTACTTTCTTTTATGTTTTGTCGTCTAAATTATGCTAAAGTAAAATATATCTGTGGGAGATTATCCTTATGTGATACTGTTATGCTCTACAATGACTAGATATCAAAGTTGTGAAAATTCATTATTTTTCAACATGAAAGAACAAAATCATCTTTGAAACACATTATTTTCTCAACTAATTTTTCCCAAAAATATAATAAACCTCAATCAATAACAGCACATTCTCTATGGCCAGTGTTCACAGCCGTTTTGGATTTTGAACTTATGAGTGTGTATTTGTCACATATCTATTAATTGTGTTACAAAAAAACATTTTAGGGTTAAAACTAAACGTGCTTCTCCTTGCTTCCACCTCCTCAGACTGCATTATGTATTGTGTAGACTCTCCATATGATGCGTGTTCTCTTCTTGACCTTCAGAAAGCGTCTGGAGCAGCAGCAGAAGATGCTGGAGGAGGACAGGAAACGAAGACAATTTGAGGAGCAGAAACAGAAGCTGAGGCTGCTGAGCAGTGTCAAACCCAAGGTGAGCCTCTCCTCCTCGCATCTTGTTTATTTCACTGTTTCTCTGCCATGTCCACCGTTCGTCTTTTAACCCTCTGGATGCTCCGCTCAGACGGGGGAGAAGAGTCGTGACGATGCCTTGGAGGCAATCAAAGGAAACCTGGACGGCTTCAGCAGAGACGCCAAGATGCACCCCACTCCATCCTCGCAGACCAAGAAGCCAGGTACGTTAACGCTCTCAGTCGTAATCGCTGCCATTGTTTTCTCCGTGGCTCTGCTGAAACATCTCCATCAGAGAGCAGTAAGTGGATTAGCGGCAGGTCAGCGTGATGACTGCCCAGCTGCCAGCCAGACGAGCCAAAACTGGGATTTTCTGTCCGAGTATATTATACAGAACACAGATTAAATCACATTATTTTTCCCCAGGCTCGCTCTTCAGCCGCACACCTCTCAGTTGTTATCACTTTTGTGTAGTCTTTTTGTTTTTAATAGAGCATCTGTCTGTAAACCTCAGTATTCACTCTCCTCACTTCACTCTGTTTTAGAAGTGTAGATTTTCTAAACTTCACTCTTTCCTGTGCATTTCAGAAAACTGTAGGCATGCATTTAAACAAACATACCACAACATAAAGATAATGAAAGATTTCAAATGTTTTAGAAAATATATTTCAAAGCCTTAAAGAGGACCAAGAGTCAAAACAGCCCATTTCAGACAGAGGAGGAAATGATGGAGATTATCTGATAAATGCACTTTTTTGAACTGCAGTCAGTCATAATATAAATGTAAAGCTTGAAATTAGTAAAATTGGGCCTCTTTAATTTATAGATCTGGTCTGATTTTGGCTTTCAAGCCTTTTAAATTGTTTAATTTAGATAAATATAACCTCTGGTCACTGTGCATCGTTTCTGTTCAGAATTGTACTTGTATCCAGAATGTGACGTTTCCACTGTTTTGAAGGTTGATGATCAGTGTTGCAGTTCAATAGGATTTTAGTGAATCTGGATATTAAACAGTTTTTACTCGTCGTTGCAGTTCTACAATTTCTGGTCTTGCACAAAATAGTCATTATCTCTCTGTTGCAATGTGCAGTCTATAATTCATTCTCCATTATAGTGTGTGTCATGTGTTGTGCCATCATCATTATTTCTTCATTTTTGCAGACTCATCGCCATCTCACCCGTCTGTCACCACTCACTCCCTCCCCCCGGCTTTGTCCGAGGATAATGACGAGTTTAGTGACTTTCAGGGGCCCGTAGACGGCCCCGCCTCCTTCCCTCCGCCCTCCTCCACCTCCTCCTCCACTACCTCCACCTTCGGCCTCTTCTCTCAGGCCCACGCCCAGCCGTCGTCCTCTGCCCCCAACACAGGTTTCTCTGCGGCGGGAGATGATGAGTTTAGTGACTTTGTTCAGGGACCTGTAAACATTTTCCCTTCCTCCAACTTGCCCCTCTCCTCTCAAACTGCACCCTCGCTCCCTTCCTCACAGCCCCTCCCTCAGTCCCTCCCTGCCTCTGTGTCCATTCCCACTGCCACCCAACACTCTGCTGTCAGCACCAGCTCCCAATCTACATTTCAAGGTAACTCTTACTTTTGCTTCGTTGACACCTCCCCTCCCATCCCCAGAATTTATACTCCACTACTCACACTGAGCTCGTGTAGCGCTGCTGGTTTTATTGCAGATTCTGAATGTTTGTACTGGTACCTGCTGATGTTGGTTTGGTCTTGGGCTGTGTTACAGTGTGGGAGCATGTAGCCAGCACAGCAGATGGCCTCATTACCTAAATTTTTAAAGCTACCAGACACTGCAAACCAGGATGCACAATCAATAAGAAACCCAGCTTCTTTCAGTGTTATAGAGAGAGCATGCTTATCCTCAGTAGTAGTAGTAATAGTTAAATCTACTATTGATAATGAATTCATTTAGGGTTTGTGTACCAGAGGACTGTCACTGCCATGTGTCATTTACTGTGTAATCTGTGGGACGGGCAGCTGCTCTGTGACAGCTCTCGGTCTCCAGACTGTGAATGACAGGACAGGGAGAGATCACCTTCTGTCCAGAGAAATGCAACAGAGATCCAATCCATCGAGTGTCACCCTCAATCCTCGGAGACATTTCTGACCTAGTTGTTTAGCATCTGGAATAAGTAGACTAGAAAGCTGATGTGGATTAGCACTGATAACAAAAAAAAACAACCAAAGGACAGACTTGAGGAATTTCCTTTTGCAGCTTTTTTTTTTTTTTTCTGACTCTGTAGAGTCCAAATTGCAGTTTACATAAGAAATTAGATTCACTGGTCCCGCAGACCAGCAGCAAGAGTGGACTCACATTTTAAAGTCAGGAGTTTGGCATTTGAATGTCGACATGTTGGTTGTTTGGAGCCAGAAGTGACCATATTTGGATATGAAGGGAGGAGTGAGGAGGCGGGTCTGACTCTTGAACCAGAGGTGACTGCCCATTATGGATGAGACTGGACTTCAGGTCTAACCACACCCTTAAATCTTCCTTTTTTTGAGCCTAATATCGACTTAGTGATGATTTCTATTCAGATGGGTCACCAGATCACTTTGAAGATGAATTAATTAGTATCTCATGATTGAAAATTTTTGAGTTGAAGTCAATTGGCTCCAGCACCTAGTGGTCATTGGGAGTATTGCACTTTTTGGCACTTCCACATTGGCCTCATTTTTGAGACCCAGTTGCTCCATCCTTTTTCTATATACAGTCTATGATATGAGAAATCTAACAGTGCTGCACATGCAGAAAATACATGCTGTGTCAATTTAAGATCAAATATAATCTCTGTAATGATAATATTCACTAAGCCTGTGTCAGATTTTATCACTGGAGCACATTTATGCATCACTACAATATATATCTAATGGTTTGTTTACTAAATGATCTAGTTTATATACAATAAGATTGTAGATCGTTTGGGTTGAAAGGGTGTGTGTTTGTCTCAGTAGAGGAAAGCTTTACATGGAGAAATATTCCTTAAATATCTCGGTGTCGTCAGCTCAACAAACTGATCTGTGACTGAGTCGGTTAGTGTGGTGTGGGAGTTTTTAGTTAAACTTTTAATCTCTTTAAAGCTACTTAAACGAGCCCTGTGGAGTTTCCATTCAGTCTTACTCACCACAATTCATTGTGTGTAACGCTCCAGAGAACAGTGAGTGTGTTTCTTCCCCTAAAACATTTCCAAAGATAGTTTTTGTTGTGTTTTAAATCCAGTATTGTTTAAATAAGTGTTGAGTAGCTCGCAGTTGTCTTCTTCCCTGCTGCCATCTTTTCATGAAACAGGAATAATGCATCACGTTGCTTATTTGTCCTTCACATAAACCATCAAAATCCTAATCCAATACTAGAGCTCTGAGGGAAACTTTAATAATTACCACTGGCTGCTTCAGTCATATCACACCCAAACGGCTTTTAATACCTTCTCAAATTAAATCTGAGACTTTTATGTAGTGTTCTTTTAATACATTTTAAAAGAAGCCTGAAGAATACAAATGTGTAACTGTCCAGACCCTCAGAGTCTGGACTGTAGTTGCTGTGTGTTTAAAGAAGCTTGTTCCTCGTTCGCTCCTCTAGGCCCATCCCTGGAAGAGAAGCTGTTCTCCTCCTGCGATCTTACCGCTGATAAGACGGCACAGGTTAGCTTTAAGTCCAGGCAGAGTTTGGCTGAAATGGCTCCTAGAGCTAAAGTTTCCACCCAGTTTCAGCCCAGCAGTAAAGCCAGGAACTGGGCTGCAGCCCCCGAGGACTTGAGTTCTGTCTTCATCACAGAAAATCCACCCAAGGCCCAGACGTCGACACCCAACCCCCCGCCGTCAGCCACTGGCTCATCTCCTCAAACCAGTAGTGACAGTGGTGAGAGAAGCGCCTGTTCATTGGACTTCACAGCTTCTTCTTCGCTTTGCTGCGGCATTAACGCTCAATCAAGACAGTAGTTTTCTTTCTGTCCTGGAGAAATGTTTTCATTCTTTCTAACCCTGATTAAATAATTCTGTTCTCTCTGGAGCAGTTTAATCCATTCTGTCTCTTTGGGTCATAATTGGTTTATAACCAGATTTGGGAATCATAGCCTGTCTGCTGTTTTTCTTCACCGCTGAGATCATTACAGTGCGGCGGTGCATTCGAGGGACCCTTCCTGGTGTCTTCCTATCGCCTCTTAAAATCTCTACTCTTATTTCTGCCTATTTCTTTATACTTCTGTCTTGTTAGAGGGGCCTTCTCATGTCGGTGCTCTCCGCACACACTGCGGAAATGGACCATGTCTGTCAAGGTCCTTGGGTAATACCTGCTGACTGAATAAGCTGCCGTCTGTTCCCTCACTGTGTAACACCCTCTCAGAGAACGACCTCTGGCGCATGCTGACTGCTTTGGTTTAACAGAGATGTGCATGGATTGGCAGGTGCCACTGGGGCCCAACAAAATCCAAGGCTGATTGTGCATGCTGCTCTGCTACTTCCTTTGTGCTGTTATTTGTTTGTCAGTGTCCGTGTCCTCCGTGTCACCGAGGGAAATATAGCGGCTCATCACGGAGACCAGGGAGATTTGTAATAAGATTCATTTAACTGCCCAAGACTGATGGGAGTATTATGTGCAAAGTGGCTGCCTGAGTAAACACATGCCTTGCAGACAGAGTGTTTGGGACTCGAAATGAGCCATAGCCTTTTACTGAAATGTTTGTTAGTCTATTTTCAGAAAAAGAATCATTTAGGTCAATGTCAGCGGTTAAATTAGATTTTTAGTTATTTTTTCTGACAAGCCAGTCTCCTCTCTCTCTCTCCTCCCTCTCCTTGAAGCTGGAAATGACTCACAGACTGATTTATAGATGTCTGATGTGGCAGGACGCTTGTGATTCAGTGCAGGGGAGCATTACATCTGCAGCGAGCCTTCCAGACATCAGGTGTATGATTTTGTGGAGTTTGATACAGGCAGGGCTCAGCTGCCAAGAGGCTTGGCACATCGTGCTCCTGGACAAGACTTTTGCTGTAACAGCTAACTGTGTGTGTCTGTGTGTGTGTGTGTGTGTGTGTGTGTGTGTGTGTGTGTGTGTGATGAGTGCATGTGTTTGAGGTGTAAAGGTCACCAAGTTTGACATTTACCAAGCAGAACACACACACACACACATAAAGCCTCCAGAGAAGTGAAGTTTGAGGAGTTAATTTATTTTTTTCTGCTGCTGTGTGTATGTTGTTGTTGTTGTTGTTATGTGTGTGTGTGTGTGTGTGTGTGTGTAGGTGAGAGAGGAGTGCCGTTACTTGATCGCCCCTCCGGTCCCCCCTCGCTGCTCTAAAGGAGGCTCCATCTCCAGTCCGGCTCCCAGCCCTCCAGTTCCTCCTCGCTTCCCCAAAACCTCCACCTCCCCGAGACCAAACCTCTCCTTCTACTCCTCTGGACTGCAGGACAGGTACAGTGTCGTTAGTTTTTACCATAGACTGTATAGACATGGACAAAGCAACCAGGTCTCCAAAATTGGGCAAATTGAAAAAAGTGTAGTACTCCTGATGGCCACTAGATGCTGTATCCAAAATCTCTGCATCCAGTTGCCTTCAATTCAAAAATGGTCATGATGTCATCAGCTAAAGTCAATTCTTCTCATTAGTGAAATCCTAATTAAGATATTAGGCGTCAAAAAGAGGAAGGTGGACATGGTGAGATTGACAGCTCTGCCATCCAATGAGAGTAGCCCTGAACTCCAGTCTCATACAGGCTCAGTGTCCTGGGGTCCAAGGTTTAGACCCGCCTCCTCACTCCTCCCTTCATATCCAAATATGGTCATTTTAAATGTCAAACTCCTGGCTTCACAAGGGGAGGTCACAAAGCATGATTCCTTTGTCCATTTTAAACACAGTCTATGGTTTTATTCACAATATGCAACAAATCCATCTTCATATATTTGAGATTATTATTACTTTCTATTTTATTACATGATCTTCATCTGCACATGACGATTACCCAGTTGTTACTGAATTATTTGTGGGATAACTTCAGCTTTATTATCAACATGGAGGATGTTTTAAAGTCTCTTAAAAAGCCTAAAAAGAATCAGAAACCTCCAACACCCACAAAGAGAAGCTAGAGGACATCTCCTGAAAGTGGAGGATTTAACCTTTATTCACTTTCAAAAAAAATTAGAAAACACATTTTCCTCTTTTAACAGAGGGATTATTCTGATGTTTTTTTTTTATTTTGGACATGATCCCATCCTTTGATCTTTCCCAAAATATGATCATTTATTTCTTGGGTAGTACCCAATCTCTCAATTTATTAAAGAAAAAAAAAAATCTAGTCAGTAGTTTTTCCATGATATTGCTAACGAACAAACAAACAAACAAACAAACAAACCAATTGCAGGAGAAAACTTCCCTGATGGAGGTAACTATGTTAAATTTAGTGGAAAATTGAATTTTTGAAACATCAAGCAGTAAATTAGCTCAGTTATTTAAAAACTGTTGTAATTTAATATAATAATAATTAACAAATTCTAAACTAATATTGGAAAAACTTGTTGCAGTACTGTAAATATTATTAAATAAAAGTGTCCTGAAGGTTAATGTCACCTTCTCCTGTTGGGTCTCAGCTGCTCGCCGTCTCCAGACGCCTCCCTCTACTGTTACCCG
>OOFC01013418.1:0-23144 GCA_900323345.1 Pseudochromis fuscus | reverse complement strand
TGGTGGATTAACGAGCGGCTTCAACATATATACAAAACCTCCGTGACTACTCATGCTAAATAACCACTTCAGCGATGCAGAGGATTAAACAGAAAGTGAAAACCTGTTTATTTGAACGTCATAAGATCATTTATATTCATTATTTATGTGCAATACATTTAACAAAAACAGCACAGCTTGGCTCAGTGAGTGTGTTAGCAGTGATCAGAGGAAAACATCTGGACTGTCACGGTGCAGTAAACAGTCCCAGAACATTTTCACTGTGTGTGGGTGTTTGTGTGTCTGCGTCAGTGTATGTGTGCACGTGTGTGAACATGTCTGACTCATTCTCAGAACTGTGAGAACAGACGTGACCGTTATCGTGTGTCTATCTTTCCATTAGGACTCACATTGAACCTCAGCGTTCACACTGAACATGTGTCACTGTGCAGATCTCACACACGCACACACACACATCCTTCTCTTTCTACCTTGGGTTCAAACAGCGAGGAAGGAGGATGTCTCATTCTCACACACTCAGAATCAAACTAGCTTCCCATGAAGTGCAGTGCTTTCACCCCCGCAGGGGTCGGGATGTCGCCTCGTTCACAGTAGAATGGGAATGACCCGCCGCCTCCGGGTCCTGCTCTAAGTGCCCCACCACCGTCACCGCCCTTCCCCACCGCTCCACTGGGATCTCTCAGTCTCTCTCATCCCTCGTTTCTGCCGGAAGGAAGTGGGGTTGCGTTCACACCGGACGCACACGCAGCAGTGACGAATCTCGATGACCTTCCAAACACTGGAAAACAATGACCCTGTAGAGGAGGCCCTTCACCTTTGACCCCTGACACGTGCACCGAAAGTGAGACGGAGAGAGTTGCAAAGAGGAAAGAATAATATCCACTGCTTGAATTAACCAGACAAGGAGATGAGTGCCTCAGGGCAGGAGCAGTGATCCCGAGACAGAGGAATACTAAAGCTGTTCCATCAGCCTATTAAAGTCTCCTATCCCAATATAATAATACTATACCAAGCTATATCCAACCAAGTCTATGTATTAATTTTGTAAAAGATAAAAGGGAATTGAAAAAGTGTAAATATTAAATTTGATGATTGGAAGTGTTTAACTTTGATAATTTGATACATTTTGGAACAAGCCTCTGTATTAATGACTGCATGAGTCCAGGAAGATGTTTCACAGCTTTCATGTGAGAGAATAAAACCCACAAAGTCACATGGATAACATGCAAATCCAACATCGAAAGCCAGCCAGAGAATTCAGCCTATGTGAGGGAACAGCGGTGACAACTGAGTCACCGCAGCACCATTATCTTCCTCATTTACATACATGAAACATACATGAAAAATACCAGAACACATCACAGTATGCACTACTGCAATCCAAAACCTTCAGCACCACACCACCACAACAACAGCCTGTCACAGGGTTCAATCCGCACCCTTCAAAACCCACCAATACAAAAAATATATTCTAATTAAAATACTTCACATGCTAGAGAATAAGCCTGAGCATGTATGCTTCTGCCAGTGTGACATTTCACTGTTTACATTTCTCAGTAATATGACGTCTGAATAAAGTTTAATAGTCCAAGCGAGAGCTGAGTCATCACAGGAAAGACATGAACCCTTTTTTTATTTTTATGAGAACTAAAGTATTTGTAGGATTCCCAGATCGCTTTATGTACAAGATTTATTAAGATGGCTTAAGAAACAAATGGGCTAAAAAAAAGTGGAGTGGGAGCCGTAAGGAGCCAAAGAAGCTCTTACATAAATACTTAAATCCTTATTTGTGTCTCTGAGATGAAGATCCAAGTTGATCCCTCGCTGATAATCATCAAATTCAAAAAGAGGCAGCAGGTTTCTGTTATTTTGTAAACTGGTTTCCTCAAGGACACTGCATAAAAACAACTCTAACAGGTCATCAATAAGCAGACATTTACTTTGTTTTTTGTGTACAACATGCAAAATCATTAATTTGGAAAGAAACAGCTTGGTATTATTACATTTGGCAGGTTTTTCAGATTTCAGTTTGTTACTTCCTGTTGCCATCTGCACCAGCGTCTGACAGATGCTCAATTATTTATTCAGCCACCCTCACACAGGGAAGATAGGGATGCTTTTGAGTATGAGAGTGAAGTCACACACATATTGTCTGTTATTACAGACAAAATACTCACAATATTTACTTATAATACTCTTTAATTTGTGAGAGTTGTGTGTATAATGCTAAATGCTCAATAGTCGGCGGGTTAATGGTTCAAACAGTCGACCACAACTTCACACTGTTCACAAGTACCAACCTTCTGGTCTTCAAAGGCCTTGCGAAGCTTTATATAGTTTGTGAGCGCTCTCATCGCGATGGGCAGCTTGCCAATGACCTTGAGGTCAATTGGTCGTCTGTGAGCAGAGGTGATGAAGGTGTTCATCCACCAGTAGGTGGCTTTGGACAACAGGTTAACGAATGGCTGCAGAAAACGCACACCGAGATCCTGCAGGTCCTCGGGAGGCTTCACTTCTGTCGGATTGGCGAAACACATGTAGCGCTGTGACAGAAAGAAGAGGTTTGATTTATTGCTCGATTCCCTGCTGTGACCTGAAAACCAAGGCTGAATGAAAAATATCAAGCAAAGCAGAAACATCAAGTCAACTACGCAGAATGTATTTGCACTTTTCCACATACTGCACAAGAGAGATACATCATGTCAGTGGTGCACACTCTTATTAGTGGGTTTAATTATAGCTGCTGACGGCTGAATTGTCTTTATTGTGTATTAATTACAGGTTGTCTGATATCACTATGGCAATTACTGCCTATTGGCAAAGCTTAAGACTTTACATGGCTGTTTTTCTAAGCATGACAGCTTTTAAAATAAAATCAAGTCAACTTCAGAAAATGAAAGAAAAGAAGAGATGTGGTGCAGCAAAAACAAAACTGAGAAATGGAGTGGGTAGTCTGAACAGCGTGCTTTTAAGCCTTAAGGGAAATAGGTTAGCAACTGGCAAATAAATTACTCCAGAAAATGTCCAAACACTGAACTATTTATAACCACAATATCACATAAATAACTCTAAGTCCCACAATATTTGGTTTTCACGGTTTTGTTTGAAAATGGGTCATAATGGAGGGAATATTCAGCAATTAATCATGTAGGAGGATGTGTAATTTTTGGTTATGGTAGACAGATTGCTGAACATGCATTTCAGTCCTTATACAAACAGAGCTGCAGCAGCCGAGTGCAGAGCAGGAGCATCAGTTTCTTTGGTGTCCACACAGGGGAGACTGATTCAGTGGCAGGTGTGTGCTCACTGCAGAGGTTAACACAGACAAACACTGCAAATTGTCCAGAGGAAATAAAAGACACCAAAGTGTACACTGGACTGACATTTTTCTCTGTTGTGTTCAAAAAGGGTCAGATGGCTGAAAATGTCAAAAGCTAAATAATCAAGCGATTTGACCAGGATCTGTCTGCCAGGAATAAAAGACCAGCATTTTCTCTGTGGATTATATTCTAAGATAACACTGATCACATTCCAGTCACGTTGTAGACTTTCACACCTCTGAACCACTCACGACTGAGGCATCAGGCCCGGGGGCTCTGATTGTCTGTTTCATAAAGCTGAGTGGCTCCGACCTTTGGCTTCATGTAAAAAACATTCAGCTTTGCTTTTAATCTGTTTTGTTTCTTACTTGTCTGTTTCGCTTGAGAAATTTTAATTTTGTGTCCCATTAAAGATGCTTTAAGGGCAACATCTGTCTGCAGGTTTGTGGCTGTTTTAATCTCTGACGTTTTCCATGATGAACATATATGTTGGTTTATGATCAAATACCTGTAAAAATAATGACTAAACAGTCTCTGGTTTAATTTGGATTTAGTGCATGCTGTCAGTCTCTATTCAAAAAGTGTCAACTTCTCACATGAAAACCTGAGATAATATATTTTTTAACAGTTCATTATGATATTAGCTGGTGGTCAATAATGAACTGGATATTAGACCCAAATGACAGGAGCGTTTGTGGATTTCTGGGGTGTAATGAGGAGTCATTTGGATGAGGCAGGCCAAGAGGGAAATTACCAATGATCTCGAGTCAGATACACACATATCTTTTAGATTTAGTTGTGATACAAATTTCCCACTTGGAATCATCACTGTAAACATATTAGCACCGCCTCAGTGGACAGTCGAGCTGTGGACCATTGTTTCTAAATTTCCTTTTGCATTTTTGTTTCTTTGTACAAGTGTCATTCAGAAGGAAGTTTTCTGCATCTCTACTATTCAAATGACACCACTGACAGCTGTCACCACAGTTACATGCACCAATATAAACATTACCTTTGTATCAGCTCAACAAAAAGCATCGCTGCATGCACTCTATTTTTATCTCTCTCTGGGAAGCTTCACTGAACGCTTAGTGTTGGATCCATTTGCATTTCAGATCAAAACAAGCAGAGGTGACCGAAGCTAAAAACGGGCTATAATCTGATGGCTACACATGCCGATACACACGTGACAACAAATACACACACACATACCGACGCACACTCACCCTGCCCAGGATGACATTGATCTCTACAGCTAGTAGGAGTCCATACAGCAGCACCAGCAGTCCCGTGATGCAGTAGCGTAGCTGCCTGGGGCCGATGCCGTGTTCGGTGTACTTGGCAAACTTGATGGTCTTCATAATGAAGGCCAGCACCCAGTAGATCAGCAGGGCTGAGGAGATTTAGCAGGGATCAGAGACACATAGCAAATCACCAGACAAGCCGGAAAGATAAATAACGCTGCAGACTTGTGTTGGTGCTACGGTCCAAAGTGAATGACATTGTGTCACCAACATTAAATCACTGCTTGGAACAGGATTTGTGCAATTTCCAGGTGTTTTGTTACATTTAAATACATCTAATATTCATGGCTGAGGTACTTTTTTCTGTGCAGGTTTTAATTTGACATCTCAGTGCTTCAGCTGCAGAACCTTGAAGCTTTGCTGCATGCTACATATTGACTTATTTTTTCCTCACCCCTCTCTCCTCTCTTCCCCTCTTCCCTAAGATGTCAACAACACTGCTTCAGCGATGTGTGTCTAAGGAGCTGTCAAGGTCAACATCATCTAACAAACACCACCTAAGTCATTTTTCTTTGAAGACTTTTGGATAGAGTCCCTTGATGTCAGTACAACATGTTTACTGACAACACAGATAACAGATGAGTGGTTTCATAGAAAGATTACACTGCTGGGTAACAAAATCACCCACTCTGCAGCACACTCACATACACTGTTTACTTCTACTGTGATGAAGAACATCCACAGCGTGACAACAATATCAGCATGAGGGGTCATCGGCAGAGTCTCTATTTTGAAAGTAAAATTTCTGTCTGGCTGCGATATGGAGACCGAAGAGCTGAGGGCGGCTCAGTGACTTGATGGGAGAAGCGAGTAAAGCATCAAAGGCTATGAACAGATAAGTTAATGAAGCATGAAGAGGGAAGGAAAACTGCACCAGGAACAGCAACAGGGTGATCGTTTCAAGAGCAGATATGGGTGTTACAGCATGAGAAATAATGGACAAAGGTAGCAAATCACATGAATTAAAATAAAAGACTGAAAAATGCACCATGCTAATTATGCAAATTGTGCAGATCTTCACTCTGAAACTCATTTTCTTAATGAAACAAAGTAATTATTATCCCTCGCTACACGATACAATCCTCAATCATTTTTGCAATCTTATCTGAAGGTAATGAACCATTCATCTGTAAATAGCTTCCCTGGCTCTGTTACAATGTTTCAACCAGTATATCATGTTGTTAATTAAAAGTTCAAAGAGTTGGTCACTTTTTATTAGATAGTTTGGTAGATCCCCACTTTACAAGCCCCTATTAGTATTCAGTAATGTTTGTACAAGGCCAAGTTTTTGTTGAATAGGAATTTTTTTTTTAACCAAATCTACCCTGAAGTCAATGGTGAAGGTTATAAAAGGTGGTTGTTTGTGAAAAAGACTGAATTGTGTCCAGCAAAAAAAAAAAATCCCTTGATTGAATTGAAGATTACAGTACCTAATAGCAGTTTAGGGAAGTTGGAGGTCTCGATGTTATGATAGTAGACAATAGAGGTGATGCCAGCCATGAAGGCCAGAGCTGCAGGCATGTACAGGTGAAGATGGAGGGACTGGCTGAACCTGCAAATGAACATCAGAGAGGAGGATGCAGGTTAGAGTAAGAAGAGAATTAATTGTTTGCAACAGTGATGAGGTTACATACCAAGGACAATATGCCTTTGAACATATGTTTTGGCTGAGATCACACATACAACTGCATATTTACGAATATGTTAAGAAGATAATGTTGTTATTTTGCTACAATAACACCTCAGCTGTTCAGTCTGTAGCATTAATACAGCTGGATTATGCCTTGTTGGAGGTTTGTGCTCTATTTCTTGTTTTGTTTGTGTTGTGATATATTCCTCGTAGTCTGGAAAAGCATCAAAGTCTGTAGAAAATGTCCAACCATTCTGCAGGTGCCACATTACAAATTAAGCGTACACATAAACACACTCATGAAAAACCCCAGTGAAGCAGAGAGCAGATGGAGAGCTTCTCTGTTCAGTTCGGTAACTTCAGTACGACTCCCTGTCCTCCAGATACACAGGACTCCTGAATGTTTACTGGACCCTGTTACACATGGATTCGCTGCATTAGTCAGCAACAAGGCGTAGAGGATCCATACAGGGGGACGCAGAGGGAAATAGTAAACAAAGAGTAAACAAGGAACTGAGATGGCTCATCCATCCAGCAACATCTGACAGTTACCTCAGTGACAAACCCACGAGCCGGCAGGTTTAGAAACAAAATCTACGTTTAAATGCTTAGTGATGTGCAGCCGGGTAAGTTTCTTTGTTGTTACTGTTTCACAAACCGTATTTTCCGGACTATTGAGCGCACTTGTCTATAAGCCGCTATTGAATTTATTTGAACAGTTTCATGTGGTCCACTCTGACCGGGTCTGATGTGACGATGCTAAATGTATCAGCGGCATGGAGCTTGCTAGCTTGTAAAAAGCTAACGAGCTTCATGAGAAACACCGGTGTTTAAGTTCAAAGCGTCAGAAAAAAGTAGCGGCTTGTAGTCCAGAAAATACGGCATTTATGTCACGGTTGAATAGGAGGTCAAGCTTACTGTTTATATTTTGTGCAGCTGGAAAGTTTGTAACCACAGAAACAGTGCACAATTAGGATGCCCATCCAAACAAACAGTTAACTGCTCTCTCCTGTCGGATCCTGTGTTGTCCAACACTCCACCAATCTGTGCTCCGGTGTCCACAATAAACTCACTGCAGTTCATTGACTTGTTTCCACTTGGCAGTGGAGTGAAATGGAGAACAAACACCAGCCGTTTGTCCCCTGATGGCTCTGTCCATATTGTCCTGGCTGGTGCTTCAGCTGACTGGCACACTATCAGGAGAGTTAAGTGCTACCGCCGGGCTCAGTGTGGACAGTAGTCTGTGTGGCACTTCTGCAAATCCACTCAACTATAAAAACATGCTTTGAGATACTGTATATACCCCTACTCCCTTTTCCTTTATGTAATGTTATTCAGTAACTATAAGACCTCATGATGAAGTACTTTATATAACCCTTCTGGTATTGTAAATCTTTGCTTCTGTATTATTGTGCCAAAGTGCCTGTAAATAAAACCATAAATAAATAAAAAGTAGTTTATATAACAAACTTGTTCAACCACAGCCTGCAGAACAATTCAGTGACGGAGCCAAACACCCACCTCACTGCTGTGAGCTTTAACTAACTTTCAGCTGCTTCTTGTAAAAGGCCAAACTATGATACTGCTGCTTCTGTCAATGAACTAAAGGGTATATGTCACTGTGTAAGGCAATTACATTTACTCAGCTTCACTTTAACCTAGAAAAAAACAATTTGTGGGTCAAAAAATTGAAGGAAACTGCTGAATGTTTTGTTAAATGCTTTCTGTCTCAAATACAATTAAAATGGGAAAGATAAACTTCAGGTTATTTCCATTAAAGATTTACTGCAACAAAACAGTGTCTTTTGGCATAATAGTAATTACATGCTAATGCTTTGCACAGTGTCTCATTTTACTGGTTTTAACACTAAAATATTTGTATATATTTGCTGCATTCTCTCTTTGAGTACTGGTGCTGGTTTTGTCTCTTTTTTCATTTACTGTTCACTCCTCGTGGATCAAACTGAGTTTATTAACATTATGATGCCTTCAGGTGTGCGAACAGAGGGATTGTTCACAACACCCACATCTGTCTCAGCTGCTCTGTAATGTGAGTATTACTGAGCAAATTTAATACGGAGATGATGGTGGAAATCAATAGTCGTTAATGGGGTGTTGATTGCAGTTAATTGCATTCACCTGCCACTGCAGGTGGAGTTAATTAGATTGTGAAAATCACTGGAAGGAACCTCTACCACCGAGCAATCAAGAAAACTCCCAGTAAAATGTAATTATGTGACACGCATAGTAAAAGGTGTTTACTGTTCCTCCTTGGTTTTACCTGCCTGAACTCTACCGATTGTAAAATGTTATACTACAACAGGGGTGGGCAATCCTGGTCCTCGAGGGCCGCTATCCTGCATGTTTTAGATGTCTCCCTCTTCCAACGAACCTGATTCAAATGACCAGGATCGTTATCAGGTTTCTGCAGAGCTTGATGATGAGCTGATCATTTGAATCAGGTGTGTTGGATTAGGGACACATCTAAGACATGCAGGATAGCGGCCCTCGAGGACCAGGATTGCCCACCCGTGTACTGCAAAGTCCATGCCATCATAACATCACATGAAAGCAGTAAGAGACATACCCATCAGAGACGATGCCCTCTGCAATCTCACAGACGAGGATGAAGAGCAGGATGAAGGTGAGGAGCCAGCGCAGGTTGTGTCCAGGAAAGTGAAGCCAGGTGCTGTGGTGGATGTGGACCTTTGAACTCTGGCTGCCCCAACCTCAAACATGTAACAAGAAGTAAAAGTTGTTGATGCATCAGGGTTGTTTTTTTTTACTTTAAGTAGCACCTGTGAAAAGAGATGCACACTCTCAGAGAATGTTAATGAAGATGGCAGTGGCTGTTTTTCTTCACCTTGTGAGCACTCCTGAAGTAATGCTCCTCCTTGAACATCACAAGATAAATGACAAAGTGCTCTCAGACTCACAGCAGGCTGAAAAACTTACAGAAGGCAAACGAGGACCATGGCTGCCAGCCAGAGTTAACTTTGGGAGTTGAGAAAAATTGGGGTTTTATCACTTTAATTACATTTGCTCCATTCTTGGCAGGCGCAGCGATCAGACCGGCTGCTGGCCTGAGAGCCTTCAGTTAATTCAATACAACCTCTTTGCTCTTTTATCCTTAGTTTCCTTCACTTAGACACACGTTGTCTCAGCTCAGACTACTATGTAACGAAGAAGGAGTTATTAAAGTGCAATTGATATTAATAATTTGAACAACTGCTGTCATAAAACACATCTCTGCTAATGAAATTATGTAAACGACTCCTTTTCTTTTGGCAGCTCAGCAGTTTCTCTCACTGAGAAGTATTGGCACAGGCTACATCTCTTCCTCTTCGGCTCTTTTTCACACATGCAAATCCATTCAATCGGCTCATGTGCTGCAGCATATAATTAAAGTCAACATCACACCATTAACTCAATAATATGGCAACTTCACATAATTCTCAGGAAGCTCACTGCGCTGTTAAAGGGTATAAAAAGCATACACTGCATCAGATTTTAAAAAACAACATATTAACTAATTTAGTAAGTTATTAATTATCACTTAAATGTTCATCTTTTGGGCAGCAACATCTAATCAGGACTCATTCAGGTTGTTGATTAAACAGCTCTGAAGCACTGCAAAAAGAGTGTTTGTGGTGCATCTATCCACTGCATCCTCCCATGTTAGCATCCTTAATGTGACCAGCTGAATTCACTCTAAAGAGCACATCTCATGGCTGCAGGGCACAACTGGGGTGCAGGACGTACACACAGGACTTACCCTTAAGAGGTTTTGTCAAGTGACTCAAGGTGAACAGAAATGCTTTTCACACCCCTGAGGTTTGTCTTTGGTGGCAAAGTTGTTACATCACCACGGTGTGATGGGGAGAGAGAGGTATCCCTGCAGCTTACAGATGGGTTATACTCTAACAATGGACTCACACTGTCCTTAAGTGCCTTTAACAGAGTGTTTTTGACTTTTCATTTTGGGCCTGCTTATTAGCTTACAGAAGAGTTAAGGGGAGAGGTTCAGGTAGACAAGCTTTACTGAAATGAGGTAGAAAAGCAAGGCAGGCAAACCAATTACCAGGAGCAGGTTAAGGAGAGCTCAAACACATGCACTCGAAAAAAAAAGCCGGGCATTTATAAACAGAACCAAGATACAAGGAGCACAAGGTACACAAAATGATTCACAGAGGAGAAAGCAGGCAGTCCTTCAGATGAAGAGGGGTGGAGCAGGGGTGTAAATACTAACGGACTGAATGGTGAAGTGGATTCAGGTGAAGAAAGCAGGAAAGCAGGGCAGGTGGGAGTGGCTGGCCTGAATGACAGGAGGAGGCACCATGAGTGACAGATAAAACCATGACAGAACCAACAAAAGGCCAAACCAAGAAAAAAACAATAACAAATAAATATGAATACTGATAACAAGTGGATATAGTAGGTTTTAAAAAGGAAGAAGAAACAGAAACATTTGTGGAGGCAGAAATACCGTGTTTTCCGGACTATTGAGCGCACCTGTCTATAAGCCACTAATGAATTTATTCAACAGTGTCATGTGGTCCACTCTGACCGGGTCTGATGTGACGACGCTAAATGTATCGGCGGCACGGAGCTTGCTAGCTTGTAAAAAGCTAACGAGCTTCGTTCCGCCAATACATGAGCCTCACCGGTGTTTAAGCCACAGGGTTCAAAGCGTCGGAAAAAAGTAGCGGCTTATACTCCAGAAAATACGGTATCTCTCATTTCCACTCCTGGAGTCATTATTTGTTCTCATCTTAATTTGCGAGATAGGGTGAGAAGCTCGGTCATCCGGGAGGAGCTGGGAGTAGAGTCGCTGCTCCTCCGCGTTGAGAAGAGCCAGATGAGGTGGCTTGGGCATCTAATTAGGATGCCTCCTGGACGCCTCCCGGGTGAGGTGTTCAGGGCATGTCCCACCGGTAGGAGACCCCGGGGAAGACCCAGGACACGCTGGAGGGACTATGTGTCTTGGCTGACCTGGGAACACCTCGGGAGCCCCCGGGAAGAGGGACGAAGTGGCCGGGGAGAGGGAAGTCTGGGCTTCCCTACTTAGGCTGCTGCCCCCACGACCCGAACCCGGATAAGTGGAAGAAGATGGATGGATGGATGGATATCAAAACACAAAATTTGCCATCACATCGTGCAAAGAAAAGCCAATTTTAACAATTTAGAAGCTGAGACACTAGACCAAAAAAATTACGTTTGTGTGTGTTAAAAAATAATTAATTCATAAAGTTTTGTCTAATAAAGATTTTACATGTTGTTCCTTCTTTTCAGACAGAGCAAACCACAGGAACACAGAGCCAGTGTCAAACCAATTGTGTGGACTGACAAAGTGTCTTGACAGCAAAAAACACACACACACATACACACAGACTGTGTAGGGCATTGCAGTGACTTGTATTTATTGCTTGGAGACCTTAACCAAACCTTAACGTGATAATCTCTCTGTATGGGGACTTCCTCGTGTCCTCATAGGGAAGACAAACTCCCATAATACGCCTGTGTAAACATGTCCTCACAACACAAGAAACATCTGTCTGCACACACACACACACACATGCACGCTGTATGCACACATGCTCTGACATGAGAGGGCAGATGACGAGCTGGAGCATGTGCGATCGCAGCAGCAAAGTGTGTGCAGCGATGCAGAGCTGGTCGGTTACACACTGGTGATGATGACACTAATAGAATGGCGAGCGTCCAGGAAGGGGAGCAAACGATTTGTAACCTAATGCCAGCATCGTTTTGCCTCAGTGCACAACATTTCAGCAGAAGACAAAAATTGCTCGAGCAATTATGTCCCTATGTGAAACCACTCAAGAGGCTCTTTTATTTTTCTACTGTTGGCTAACCTAGAGACATTTGGGGGTGTTTTAACTCAGGGAGTGACATGCAGACAATAAAGTTAATCGATTAAGTAAAGGCTCAAAGTGTATAGACTGGATATAAGATTGGACATATAGATTGTTTGTTAGTTAATCACATGCAGAAGCAAAAAAATAAATAAATAAAAGCTGATGGGTAGGAGATTGATGTCCATCATTGTGCTGACACACCAGTTTAACATGTGTGCTGTGACGGTGTGGTGTGAAGAGGTGGGGGATCTCACCTCCCAGCAACACTCACCGATGAAGAGGATGGGGAAGGTGATGAAGAGGAGGAAAACATGTGGGACCACATTGAGAGCATCCAGGAAACAGCCATTATTCAGAACGCCCCCATCCACGTTGTAGGCCACCGAGTTGTTCTCGCTCCCACAGAACGCCAAGGACATGGTGGAACCGGGACTCTGCAGGGGACCGGCCGGAGGAAAAAGGAGGAGGAGGAGGAGGAGCAGAGACAGAGGAGAGACAGAGAGATTTAAAAGAAGAGGTCCTCAGAGCATGTCGTCTTTTTAAACTGGCGCCGTCTTCAGTAGATCCCAGCAATTCCCCAAAGTGACCTCCTTCCTGTTCCCTCTCTAATCCAGTGTCCAAATATCAGCTCCAGTTACAGAGAGGAGACAGAAGGAAGGGGGGAAGAGGAAGAAAGGGATCAGGGGTAGTCACAGTCCAGTACAGCAGCAGCAGCAGCAGCAGCAGCAGCAGCAGCTCCCTCTCCTCTCTGATAGTCTAAGCAGCTTCTTTCCCGGCCATGCTGGTGAGAAACATCTGCATCCCGTCTGCCCGCAGTCTGCAGACATCTTCTAAGGCTGGAGCTTCACTTGTGCTGCATGGCTCTGCCGGAATGCCTTCAGACGTGCTCACATCCCTCACACACACTAACATACACACACACACACATACACACACAGACACACACAGCTAGAGAGCAGCGAGCAGCGACATTCTGCAGTGCACCTGCTATTCCTGTCTCTTTGCAAATGAGAGTTTACAGTCGACCTTGGAAGACGAGAGCAGAGGGGGCAGTGTGAGCAGGCGAGCCGGAGGACTGAGCGGCAGAGCCACTAAAGGTAGGAGGGAGAGGGTGGGAGGGAAATGTGCACGATGGAGAGAGAGAGGAGAGAGAGAGCGAGAGAGAGAGACGAGGGGTACAGCTGCTGGGTGAATGGTGTAGACGTCACAGAGCGGTACGTGTGAAGCATGAGCAAGCATCTATAATCTTAATCCCAACACCACGTTTTCAGGACTTGCATAATTCTACCCCTAATTCATTCATCTGCGTTGTTCCTAATAAGCAAGCAAGAGCTAAGACTCAATAACTAGGCAGCACACATGAAAAATAGTAGCAGCTTAAAATATTCATGAATCCCTGGGACTCACTGCATTGTGCGTCCGGTCCTGCAGAGAGAGATCCTACTGCAGCCGGTGGCAGCTGACTTGTAACGTGGAATCAGTACATGGGAGAAGATTAAGATAATCCATCTATATCAACAGGGACAGACTTGTGGCCTTTTTTCTGGCGGTTAAAATGATTATATTTAATGTAATCCATGCCATGACGACCTCTACATAATGACAGCAAGGGGGATAAGCTGAATTGTAATGAGTAGTTTGCATACACTGTTGTCTGCTGGTAGATTGCAGCCCTGGTGTAATTACAATTATCTACAAGATAATGTGAAAAGGAATATAATGTAGAGAGGAGTTCAATTACTTCTGTCAAAATGTGGTGTTGTGCTAAAGGCATTGAAGTAATAAATACATAAATAAACATTATTCCTGATGGCAACCCACAGGAAAGAGAGAGGCATTTAAAATGAAAAACTTCAAGTATCTATGTGGCTGCAGGTCTGCCTTTTCCCATAAGATACTGCTCTTCAGAAATCCATTAAAAATGCTCAGAGACATACTCCTGTCATAGCTTTCAGCACAAGGCAACGCTAAACAGTATGTATTTGCATTTTCCCTAAGAGTTACTACAATTATTACATTTTACATTACACTGCACTGTAAACCGTGTTACAGTGAAAGTGGGAAGTAAAAAAAGGTTTTCAGCAAATTTATATTTATTAAATTCAGACTGAATGGAAAGGTTTAGATTTGATTGCAACAATAGTTTTCACATAGAGAATATTAGTTTAGGGAAAACAACAGTAATGAGGAAGCTTTCAGAGAGCACAAAGCTCTGCAAAGACACAGTCCATGTTCATGTGACCAATGTATGACTTCCACTAACATTTACATTAGGAAGGATTTTAAGAAAAGTATTGTTTGTATTAAATTTTTGATCCACTGTGTCCACAAAAAAATCAGATTTTCAATAAACTTACATTGTAGACATTATTACATGAGTGTGTAGTTTTTTTTTAACAAAATCTTTTAAATGCTTAAATCATTCACCCATTATAAGTGATGGGGATTTTCTGGGATTTGAAAGGAGCCCATCCTCTGATCGTGCTAAAAAAAATGTATTAATTAGTTCCTTGGCCTATCTCATTGGGAAAAAAAAGTGTGTGTGTGTGTGTGGGGGGGGGGGGGATAGAGATCTGGGAATAACCTTTACCACAAACACAAACTAATGGATTCAAAAGACATACCTTCATTGGCTTCTCAGTACATAACTGTTTTTAAAGAGTCTGATTTAAAGTTTGGACACCCAGCAGATGTGGTGTTATTTTGGAATCACTCAAATATATAGGAAGTGGTAAGGTCATAGCTGCAAAGCAAAGAAATACCAGTTGGTCTTTCATTTCAACACCCGAGAAGAGGAGTCTACGACAACTGCAGCCCTGTCCACCCACAACCTGTACACATCAATTATCTCTTTAAATAGAGACCATATAGTAGCACCAGTGGACAGTATACATGTGGGCAAAATACAACGTTTATAAATCAAAACAGCACAGTAAAGCACAGAATCAATGCCTCAATTAAAGACACCTTTTTATCATGCAGTGACCACTCTGCCTTCCTACAGCTGGGATAACTGGCTGGATCATAGTTCTGTGGTGGCCTACATCAGAGATTGGCTCTGAATGGCCTGGGGAGAGTTGACGCAACAGAGCGTGCAGTAATAAAAAGAATGAGTGGAAGAGTGGAAGCCTCTCGGAGAAGAGAAACGAAGAAAGGAAGAAGCAATGTTACCTCCTGTTTGGATACTGTAGTTACCAGACAAAGAACAATTGATGTGTGAAAATCATTAAGCATCAGAGCAGAACAAAAATAGACTGAACCATTGTCATGTGGCCATAAAACCCCAGATACAGACAGATGCCGTATAAATATAACTCAGCTTCAGCGTGTGTTGACTGAGGAATAGTGGGATGATTTTCTCTGTGGGAGTACAGTGAGGGGAAGAGGTGAACAATGACTCACACATTGTATTGTGGCGTCTTTGTGAATTTCTCACCTTTTTCCAGTGAGAAATATAGAAGAAGTTTTTTTCTTTTCAGGAAAATGTTGTCCATCTGGCAACAACAATTTGTTACCAACAGTCGTGCATGCAAAACCAGCACACCCAGTATTTCCCACCCTCTCATAATTGGACTCTACAAATGCAGCCTTGTGATGTATGGTCCCATTACACTTCTAACTACTAAATATGACCTAAAATGACTTGCAAGCATCATTAGATAAGACTTAATCTGCTGTCACATCCGCTCAGTAAAATTATGAATGCAACTAAATGAAAACATCAACAGGGGAATTAAGAAAATGCCTCATGGTGTCAATATACAGTCACTGGATGATGCTATACACTGCGCACGCGGACAGAGCGGGACAATAATAAGTATCGATCCAAGTGTGTGACCAGGTGTCACAACAAGCAGCACTTACCGGTTTATATCGTGAGATCATCGCTGCAGCCTCGTTTCTCTAACTTCTTTGTTTAGTACTGTCACATGCGTCGCTTTGATGTCAACAAAACCAAAGAGTAAAAACCTCCCAAGCTGCTCATGTGTCCACAGTGCGACCGGCTCCTCGCTGTCCTACTTGTGTTTGAACGCTGGAACGCGGTTCACGGGGTGGTTGCGGGGAGCTGTCCACGGTGCTGAACCCGAGTACCGCTGAGGAGGAGGAGGAGGAGGAAGACAAAGAGGAGGGTGAGGAGGAGGTAGGGGGTGGAGGAGGAAGAAGGAGGAGGCAGATCTTCCAAGGCCACCTTTGGACTGTGTCATGAAGCGTGTAGTTCACAGCAGCAGCGGGGTCTCGCGGCCAAAAAACTACACGGCGGTCGATGAGACGTTGGAACTCGCAGTGGACAGAAGTCACGTATACCACATCGAACCGCCAGTGGATGACTGCACACAGCGGTTATATAAGACTTAAGTGGGATGCTGTCCAACAGAGCAACACACATGTAACATTACATGGTCAGCTGTGCGGAATGCATTGGTTTCCTCCTTTTTTTTTTGTATGTACTGAAATGAACTCTCCCACGCTGATTGACAGGCTGATGCTGACCTACTTATTGTCACTGAGGTTCACCCAAAACAGAAAAACACACTCAGGACTTCCCTCGTCCTTCCCACGTTCAAGAAGGAACACTAGCGCCCCCTGTGGACACATAGTTACACAACAGGCTCCCCGTGGTGGAACAAAATCAATATAGAAATGGTGATAGTAGAAACAAAAAAGATCAAACATTATACCTTATACTCAAATTAAATAAGAAAAAAATATTGTTTATTCCCCTTTAAAGCAAACAAAAATGTAACAGCTATTAATGATTCAAAGCACTTGTAGTGTGTAGAGAAGAGATAAATCTGGTTTTAGGTAGAAAGTCATCACTTGTCAAACTCATCATGAAGTAAGCTAGAAAGCACCCAGAGAGCAGAAACATCTGCTTGGGCATAATCCAGATGTACTGATGACACATACACTAAACACTCCCATGTTCTGATCTTGCCCAAAGTTTGAATTTTTGTTCCTTGGGTCCTAACCCTTTATCAAGGAGACAGAAAGAAAGAAAACATAACCTCCTCAGCAGAGGTAATAGTGAAAAAGCACATCAATCATCACCTAAACTTGTATTTTTTTTCCTGGAAAATGCCACTTTGTGTTCACGGCCTTGGCTTCTTGCGTCATTAACCTGTGCACAGTGTTTACAAAGGGAAACAGAAAATCACTAAACACAAATGAGCCTAGTTGTCTGAGAAGTCCTTTATTAGGCTTTGTAAAGGCAGATAACAGAGGTGCCACTGATTACAATTTGCCTGTTTAAACTCATTCTTCATTCTTACATTGACAGATGGGAGGAAAAGATCAGCGTAATTATGTGTTTGTGTGTGTGACAGAGATGAAAAGGAGGATACTGAAGGCAACTAAATATTGACTGGATGTAAAGCAAAAGAGAGAAAGTGGGAAAGCATATTGACTGTATGTTGTCAATAAAGCAAGGGTCAATCTAAATGAGCAACCAAAAGTAAAAGCAAAAAGACCATCTTGAGCTTGTGTGTTTACAAGTAATTTGGGGGTTGAAGAAGACTGTGAATCTCAAAGGAGTCTAGCATGAAAAGATTCTTGTTATTCAGTTTCTTGGCAGTCTGTTGATGAGACTAGAAGAAAGTCCTGCAGGAGAACAGAGAAAAGTGAATAAATCACATGCAATTCTTTCAGATCTCCCACTATTAAAGATGCTGTATTTAAATATATGCATTGGAAGGATATGTTTTATTATTCTCTGCTTGTTCACTGCACATTGAACACAACAGACCACCACACATGCAGGCGAGTTACACAAATACAAGATAATCAAAAACTGAAACCTCCTTTGTGTTTTTGGCTTCTTTTGATTTTTTAAACTTTATCATATCAACCTCAAAAACCACCCTGATGCAACCTGGGGAACATATTGAGTTTCAGAACATGTAACAGTCCCGCGGCACAACATCAATCAGAACAACTGCTGAAGGCTGGCAGGAGTCCTACGAGGCTTTTACGAGCGTCCATGACCTGACAACTCGGTACAATACCACAGAGGCCACATATGTGCATAAGTGCTTATATATGGCTCAGTGGGTCGCAATTTGGCAGATTTATGGCGGGATGGGTCACTGATCGCATTAGTTGTAAAAGTCTTCACTCACATAGCATGGCTGTATCAGTGAAGTGGACAAATGTTGCCTTGAGGCACTTGTAATGTCAACTATTCATGGAACTAGTCTCTGATAATTTAAGCAAACACCACCATAGTCTGCATAGATTTCTTGTGTTTGACAGGGAGGCTGTCACATGTCCTCAACAACAAATATGGGGCCAAACAGAAACACAGCAAACATCCCCTCTGACGTGCAGTGAAGAAGAGGAGGTTTGAAGGCTACGTGGATTACCAGGACGAGGGTGAGGAAGGAGGAGAGGGAGGGTTAGTGCTGGAGAAGGATGCCGTGTCTGTACAGTGTTGCACTGCCTTCGAACACCTTTCTGTTCACAGTGGGACTGACTGATGCTGACTTAGGGCTGCATACACATGCACATACACACAGATACACGAGCCACAAGCCGTAAGCCACTGAGCCAACTTCATCATTTCATGGTTAGCTTGTCATGTTTTGCACAAACTGTATTTGGAGAGATAACAGTAACAGGAATGCTTACACTTCATCCTCATACTCCTTCGGGGGAGAAATAGCAATCACAACATCGATCCAGTCCTGAAGGAAAAAGCACGATAATGAACAACAATGTGATCTGAATCTGCAGCGCTGATTGGTAATCAATACAGCACTCTTTGTAACAACAGAGGTAAGTAATTTAAGTTTAAATTAGACTCATACCCCTCCACCATTCCAGGCTCGCGCCAGAGAGTTTTGTCCCTCGGTCAGCGTAGCATCGATCAGGATCTTCCCGTTCACAGCCATGAGTTCATCTCCGGACACGAGCCCACCTACAAACACACATCACAGAGGATTAACTGACAAACACGTGAACCACAGACACAGCAACAACAGTGTCATAACTAAGTGTAAATACAGACACAGTGAAAATACAATCTGCATGCACTGTAAATATGATGATTTACTTTATTCAGAGAGGTTTTGATCTTCACACATACAAAATAAGTAAATTTTAAATAGACTTTCCATACAAATGTTTGCATTTGTACATTGCCAAACTAGATCTAAATAAATTCTGCAGCCTATTAGATACAGCTACATAACACTGATGCTCTAAAATCAAATCTACTTTCATGGATTTAACTATTTTGTTGTTTTGCAAGTTTCATTTGTGCAATGCAGTTAAACTCGACTTCTTTATACGACAAGTATTTCTTTAGTCTACCTTCCTCAGTATGATTGAGGTAAATAAAAAATGGAAAACTTAGAGAGATACAAAGAGTTTTGTATGCAGCCATTGACAAAAACACCTTCCTATTTAGTGACACACACTTATTTACATTTTGAAAAACAAAGAAAAGACACATGATAAAATATAATTTGGTACAATTACACAACTGTCATGTGTGCATTTAATATTATAATTCTGGTTAAATTCATTCTTTCAATGTAAAATACATGTTGTTCCTACAGAATGTACTTTAACAAATCCTCAAAGAAAGTTTCTTGGATTTTTAGTTGTCAGGATGATAAATGAAAACTGAAAATAAACAGACCGTGCTTATCGGCAGCACCACCTTCATACACCTGAGATATCACCAGCTTTCCCAGAGGAGAGTCTGCACCTCCCTCCAGAGCCACATCGAGCTGTCCAGCCTCCACAACGAAAAACAAAAACATCATCAGTCATATATTACAGTAACTTTGATGAAAAATTCCTCTCATCCATAAACTGAGTTATCTGAAGGAAAGGCTGCGACCACCTTTTTGATTCTCAGCAGCCTCACATCCCTGCCGGCTATCTGCTCCGAGGAGAACTAGTAACAAAGAAAGTTTGAAAGGTGAAATAATAAACAACAAATAATAATAACAAGAAAAAGAAGAAAAAATGATGGATGTATAGTAAATAATAAAATAATAAATGAAGGTTGCAACTTAAAGGATGGCTTCCTGTTTTCTGAGTATCACTTTAGCCATGCTTAGCCAAACAAACAAATAAAAAAAACTACAAAGCTTACTAAAATAGAGGTGTATAAACCTTGGACAGGATTAAACAAGGAGAGAAACAACACACTAATCTCTATTTACCTTAATTGCCCTGGTGATTAATGCTGTTATTGGGAAAATTGATTGTGAAATAATTGCATATTGACAGTTTTAAGGCATCTTCAGTATGACGTGTTTAACAAATCCCTGCGCAGTAACATTTGACATTCCTGTTCAGTTGTTACTTTAACTTTTAACCTGCCCTGTACCCTGTGCTCTGATTGCTGCACTGCAAACAAGATCAGGCATACAATACCATGGAGTAGGGATCAAAGTCTTCCACATATTTCTGAAACCCCTGAAAGAGAATCAACAAGCAGCTCATTAGAGGTGATCAATATGTCAAACAGGAAGTCAATCACCACATCATACACAAGAGCTGTGTAACAAGTCACAGCGTAAAGTGCTGGCCAGATTTCCTTTGACAATCAATTCTATGCTAGACGTTTCATACCAACCCAACTAATGGGAAACCATGGCGACAATAACAGCTGTATTAATTTAAAAAGCACAGTGGCTTTTAGAGCTGCACACCTTAATCCAATAATGAAAAGACTAATTCACAGTAACACACACAGAGAGAAAACCATCCCTAATCATTCTTCAGGCGACAGCTATTTAAATCCATGAGGTGATGGAAACAGAACAAAGCTCTCAGAGAGGAAAGGACATCAAATTTATTCAGCCATTATGACTCAGAGCCATTTTTCTCACTGCAGAATAAACACACATTAATCTAAAGGTTCATTTCCTTGTTCTGCAGATGCTCAAAGCCAGACATAAAAAATGAACTCATTTATAATATATGTTTTTATTTGTTGTGGCAGGAGCCAGCAGCCAAACAATCTCACTAATATAACAGATAAAGCTAATGGGACTGACTCTGAACAAAGTGAAGACACATAAGTAAAATAGCAACCTTCCTTTCTTCTAGTATTTTACACTGAGCTAACAGGTGTAGACTATGCAGTTTACAACCACTCTGAGTCTTCAATGAGCCTTTAAAGAACAGCTTTTGATGCCCACCCATCTGTCGTCAGTAAAAATCAAAAGTGATCACTGCAGCGTGAGACCAAAACAGTGTGACATGCGTTCCCGCGCTGCATTTTCGCATTACGATTGTCTGGTCCAAATCAATAAAAATCCAGTCATGCAAAAAGCTATACAACTGGATCAAAAGGCAGCGATGCAGCCAACAGAGAGGGGACATAATGAAATGTAAAGCAGAGCCATCACTGAGGCTCCACTCAGCCATGAACAAACCTGCTGTGAGAGGAAGGGGAAAAAAAAGAAAAAACGAGGAGCAGGAGAAAAGCACTCAAGAGTGATGAAGGTGATGTGAGAGGTGTGGATTACTTGTCGTTTGTTGTTTGATTTAAAAGACGAGTTGAAGGGCACCATTCGTTTCAGCATTTCTGGAGGCTGAAACAATCAGAATGAGAAGAGGCTTTAATGATCTCTGCAGCAAAAATACCTTTATAAAACAACTGCTTTTAAAAAATATAGGACAACATCACCCTATACTCTTCTCACTTCTATTTAAGGACAAACTTAGGACCAGGTTGAAGAACAGCATGTCACTACCCTCGCTGGAACAAAGCTCGAAGTCTAACTGACTTCTGACTGCACCACATCCATGATGAGTGTCGCAGAGTGTGGTCAGACCAAGTGTCCTCAACACAACAACAATAATGGAACATTCCAGTATCGCAGCTACTATACCTTTTGATTGATTGATTGATTGATTGATTGATTGATTGACTGATTGATTGATTGACAAACTCAGGAAAATATCTGAGTGAAGTCATCAAGTGACCTGCATTGGCAAATCCTAAAGATATTGAGCTAACTGTAATGTAAGACCACGAAAAGCAAAACACTGTAACACATGAGAACCAGGTTTGCTTGAAAATTGAACAATAAACGATCAAAATATCAGACAATGACTGCACAACACTGCAGATACCCGCAACGATTACTCTGATAAATTGACAGCTGTAAAATAATGTAAATAAAACTAAATATGTACTCAGATTCAGAATTAAATTAGAGTTATTGAGGTAATAATTTTTAGTCCCGTTCACAAAGCTACAAACAAATCAACAAATTAAAAGAAAAGAACAAAGTCAATAACGTTTTAAATATATAGTTTCATTTTTTTTTTTAAAGATTTCACAAACAGGATAACAAGTACTGTATTTTTCGGACTATTGAGCGCACCTGTCTATAAGCTGCTATTGAATTTATTTGAACAGTTTCATGTGGTCCACTCTGACCGGGTCTGATGTGACAAGGCTAAGGCCCAATCTCAATTCTCCCCCTTGGCCCTTAGCCTTCGCCCTTCCTCTCGGTTTTGCGCGTGCACAAGAGACGAGGGCTGTCCCAATCATCATCAATAGCGAGGGGAAGGGGGAAGGCGAAGGGGGAACATGACCCTTCAAAAGGAGCGTATTCACAGCGCCCCTTGGAGCAAAGGGGTAGGCGTGGTTTTTAACAAAACAACAAGGAAGCATGGCACCGAAAAAAGTCCCCCACAAATGTTAGCACTCTGCACACAAGAATGTATCCAAAAAATAAAACCCGTTCTGTACTATGATTAGAAATAGCCTACATTTACCGACGATGGCGGCTTTTTCGCTGTCCGACATATAGCTATCGCTAATCGTAACTCTTTACAGCTCCGCACAATTCTTCGCCTTGACGAAGAAAGGCGAACGAATAACGTCCAAAAAAGACAGCAGCAAGTTGCACTTCTGAAGGCATGACGACCTGCTAACTACAGAAATGAGCAGAAAGGAGTCCTTAGCAACGGACGCTACAAGATGACGTCATATTTATGAGACGGAGCGAGGGGTGTCCCATTTTTAAGGGTTGGCAACGTACCC